>JARJLU010018516.1:0-106536 GCA_030272975.1 Sparidentex hasta | reverse complement strand
TGGGTGGGTGGGTGGGCGGGCGGGTGGCTTAATTAAGAAGAACAGGAATCCTCTCAGGCGTTTTCATTAAATGACTGTTTGGATTAAGATAAAAAATTCATTACTCTGTGCAGTCGCTGAAGGAGAGAGAGAGCAAGAGAGAGACTGAGAGAGAGAGCAACAGATAGACAGAGAGAGAAAGAGAGAAAGAGAGCAAGCACCAAAACTGGTCAAGTAGGTGTCACAAGGCATCGCTATCACAAGAGCTTGTAATGATGGCAGAGACCTGAACCTGCTGCAGCTCAGGAGCTGACATGCCTCCAGCCTCTGATAGACACAACAACACTGAGCATTTGTTGAATGTGCTGTTTTTGCCAGGGATGTTGCTTAAAGGAAAAGTTCACCAACATCATAAACTTTAGGCATTACTCTCCCGTGTCATTTCTCCTAAACCCGTCCATGCAGATGGAAAGTCAGGTGAAGTTTTGTAGCCCACAGAACTTTTCTGGAGCTTCACAGCAAAACAGTGTTGCAGCATTCTCCTAAACAGCTGAAGTAGCTGGAAACTTGTTTTAATATGCCCCGAGATCCCAAACTGATTAAAGATGTTATTTACACTTTTCCAGATGTGCTGATGCTGCAGAGCTTATGTTTGATGAGTGAGTTTAGTTTATTCTCACCAGAGGCCAGCGTGGTTAAGGTGTTTCTGTCAGATGCAAATGAAATATAGATGGCTTGTAAATAATGCACATGACCTGGAGGTGCCACACAACAGCAAATCCACATGGCTGTGGTTGCTATGGCAACACACGGACATTGCGTACAGCAGTACAGGCATGAGACAAATTTCACAGACTTTAAGGATCTCAGTACAAGCAAGCAGCCTCCCCACACTCAACCAAACAAGGAAGCATTAAGTTTGTGCTGCAGGATGAGTATGAGCAGAGCTGAGTCATGAGATGGATTTATTTTACTGCACCAATGTAATCACAAACCTGGAAATGTCAAAACAAGCTCTGTGTTTTGTTGGTGCACTGTTTGAGGTTTAGGTGAGACAATGACAGATCCTGCAAAGCTTGTTTGAGTCATGGATCCATCCACTCAACACGACAGACCTCTGTAAAGGTATGATGGCATCAGCCTCATGGCTGCAGGTCTGCTTCTGCAGGATGAAGACTGCACAACTAATTAATTGACTTCAGCAACTGGAAGTTTAAAAAAAATACTATGAGCTGTGAGTGGTGGATCTCCCACCAATCATCATTGCAAACTGCATGCAGTCTGTGTTGTGTTGAAAAGGGAGAATTTGACAAAACAAGATTAGAACTTCATGAGGATGAGGCTCAGTGAACAAGGGATTATGACAAAGTTACCTGCTGGACAGACCTCATACCTGAAACATGACAGGAAGAGCTCAGCTCACATAAACAGATCAACATCTGCTCAACACTCAGTCAGGACACTGAGCTCTCCATTGTGAACTAAGCATATAACGACTGGAGTCTGAACTGTGTTCAGCAAAAATGTGTTTGGCAGTGTGAAATAGCAGAGGACTGCTGAGGGTAACAATAATCAGCCTGCATCTGAAATGAACTACACTGCTGTAAGTATTGGCAAAAATGTCTTCTTAATTTCAGCCTCAAATAAATGAAATGAAAAGAACTTGGAGGACTTTCAGGTTTAGGTGCTGAATGTGTCAATTTAAAAACGGCCAAGATGGTGGTAGTAAGGATGGACAGAATGAAGATAAGGTGAAAAACTGGGGGGACTTAAGGCAGTGAGGAATGTAGAAAGAGACATCCTCATACAAATAAATCAGACCGTCTTGAAATGATCAGTTCCTTATTAAAGAAACTTTGGGCACTAAAGTTGTGCTTTTGGAAACGTACTGTGTGAGTTGTGCATCATGTCCAGTAGCTGTTAATAGTGACAGATGGTTTCATCCGCAGGCTGTTTGGACACAGTGGAGCCTGCAGTGCGTGTGGACAGTCCATACCAGCGAGTGAGATGGTGATGAGAGCACAAGGCAACGTTTACCACCTCAAGGTGAGCGGCATTATGTCATTACTCAAACATTTACATTAGCACATCATCACGCTGTTATCAGTGTGGTCATCATGGTTATGAGATGGTACAAGAGAGTCATAGTGGCATCTCTTCTTTCATATTTCTCCCCAGTGTTTCACCTGTGCAACCTGCAGGAACCGCCTGGTCCCTGGTGACCGCTTTCACTACATCAACGGGACTATCTTCTGTGAACATGACCGGCCGGGAGCAGGTCTGCTCAGTGGACACCCAGCCTCACTGCAGACCAGCAGCATGATGTCTGACCAGAAGGTGAGTCGGATCATTACAGACTCCAGACTAATCTATTCAAGATCAGTGATACCCAGAGAAAACATTGACCTTTATCATCATCTTTTAGAAACGCCTTTAATTTGACATTATGTTAAATGTGCAGACTTTTTTACAACACATAGACACACACAATGAAGACAATAAAAGCATAAGCTCTTACCCAAGTAGAGAGTCTGTAGATGTTTTCTCAACCACTGTATATATAATGTATTATACACTCTCTTTGGCAGTCAGTCAGAATTCAGAATACTGTTCATACATACACAAATCTGGGTTAAAGTCACAGTACGTAAAGAGATGAAGAGAGCACAATGGGCAGTCTAAATTTAGTTTCCCTCCAAATTAGGTCCCAAATTTAACCGAGTTTACAGAATGAATGTGCATTTCTATCTATTATTGTTGTGTGAATATGGCGGATGGCACACACTGAGATTAAAAGCTGGTGACAGTAATACTCTGCTTGGGATATGGCACAAAGTGATGACGTAATTAAAGAAGCAGTTCAAGTCAAATGATGGAAATCTGTCTAGAAAACGTGGTAGAGACATGACAACATGACTGTTGCAGTGTACCAGTGATGATAAACAGCAGTCTCCTGAATGAAAGGCTTGTCCCCATCTGTCCCCGACCTCCTCCGCATGCAGACACTTTGCTCTCTGTACTAGATTTCCTCACTTGCTGCATTGTAGTAATTACTATAGGTCCTACAGGTTGTTGCCCAACACACATTAGCTGCTATACAGGTGATTTATATGGTAGTTTTTCTGATGTGGAATGGCTGAACTAGAAGATGAAAATGGATTTATGGTGTGAGAGCACAGGTGTTACTAGTGCCATTTACTACGTCTTGTATCTGCTGTTACAGGTCTGCTGAGGAGGAAGAAGATGGAAAACCAGATGTGTGCCTTCTCCCCCCACTTTTCTCCTCTGTTTCTCCTTCACCCTCCTCCTCCACCTGTAAATCCTGCCATTGGCTGACTTCATTCTGATGGACTGTCACTCCACAGTCTGGATGTAGTCATACTGCTACCGCTCCAGTGTTTTGTTGGAGGCTCAAGAATGCTGAGGATGGTTGGAAAGTGTTGATGCAGTAGAATGTTGTCTGCTTTGAACTATGGCCATATTACTGATAAGAACTGACATGGGAGACTGTCATGGAAGGATCATGTTTGTGTGATTTCAGCGGAATCATCTGTAACCTTTACCCAGCAAGCCAGTCAAAGTTGGTGTTGAATAAACAAGCAACACTGACAGCTATGTGATTCCTGCTGAAGATGAAGTATATTTCCAAAACAATCAGTGAGACCACGCTTGTACTGTGACCATATGTTGGTTTGAGGAAACATGTATGGATCTCCTGAGTCGTGATGTCAGCTGCTGGACGTTTCCTTTCACACTTCAGGAGACAGCTGAACAACAAAACATCTATATTGACACTTAGACTTGTTCTCTGTGTGATGCTGTATGAAATATTCAACAAACATGTTAGTGTCTGGGCTTTTCTTTTGTTTTTGTTTTTTTTTACACAGCGTCGGGGGAAGTGATAGCATTCCTACCAAAGACAGAGGAGCTTGAGTTCTCCAACTTTTGTACAAAACTGGTATCTTCTGGTAGCTAAAATGTACGTATACAGGACCAAACCAGGTTTTGTCATGTTAATGTTTGTCATGCCCATTAACTACAAATTGTGTATAAAGGGCATTAATTACCTTATTGATAGACAGAGAAAGAGAGAGAGAGAGAGAGGGAGAGAGAAAGAGAAGCCCTTATTTCTAATTAACCCTGTTATCCAGTTCACAGATTTACATGTTCTGATGTGTAAATGATTCATGCTTTCCAAAAGTTTTGTCTGGTCGGCTATAAATAAACAAAAACTTCACCAGCACACATGTCATAGACAGATTATGATCTTCATTAGCTTAATTCTCACTACCCAGCAGGCCACTAATGTTACAGCTTTGTAATGGTCTTTGTATGATGTTAGCAAGCTAACTGCTGGGTGCTAATCAAAGTTACACACGGTTGCCGAGCAAATGAATTCCTGCAGTTTGAACATTTGTTTTTTCTTAAATGGTGCCATATCGTTGTTTTTTTTTTTTTTTTTTTTTCTAGGGCTATCAAGTAACTTCACAGCAGCAACACACACATGGTGTTTCACCTAAGGTTGAGTTGTAGCAGCGGAGGTGTCAAACAAGCACAGATATGTTTTTGCATGTTGTCAAAGCCTCAGAGGTTGTGCCCCCGCCACTGTGATTTACAGCTATGTGATATGACAAACAAGCCATTCGTTTATATGACCCCCATCACCCACTTGGTCTAAAATGTCCCGGTCTGTGCAGCTGACAGCAGAGCAGCGGTGCTAAAATCTTTCATTCAACAGAATTCTAAATCCAGCAGTCTGACACTTACCAGAAGAACAATGTTAGATCTTTGCAGAGGTAGTTCTCAAGTCATGCTGGGGATACTCACATTGGGACAGGAATATTTAAATGACTTTATTTCTGACCTAGGCAGCCCACAAAAAACAGGTATATCTTATGTTTCTCTTTCACTTCACAGTTTGTAGCTTTGGCCATTGATTCTATCAGTGATGATAACATAACGTGACATGATACACAACATCAAGCCATCATAAAACAACCTGTGCAGTCCTTAAAAGCAGCAATGCCATAGATTCAGCCTTTGTTGTTAAATTGTGACATATGTATATGAAGGAAGAGTTTGTAGTGCTTCTAACAGTGGGGCTTCTTCTCTGTATTTCACCCATATTCCCCAAAGGACTAAACCTGATTCCAGTAAGTAAGCTGTTCTGGGTACAGCATTTAGGAGATTTGTACAATGATTCCTGACTTTGGTAGGAATGCAACAACAGTACTTCAGATCACAGCCCTCCCTCCATATGAATGGCCTTCCTTTAAGCTTTCTCATGATGTACTTTCTCTTCTTCGGCCGTTAATGGTCATCAGACATCATGGACACGTTTAGAGTCCATACAGTGTTTGTAATTGTGTTTGGAAAGAATATTCTACAAGCCATTTAGCAGCAGTGACATATACTGTGCATTCTAAATGTTTATTGCAGTAATGGTCAAGTTTTTACAGTGTAAGTTCACCTGTTTATAGTTTATGAAGTGTCGGAGGATTAGGAAGTGCACTAATATCCTGTTGTGATGTGTACTACAGTGTATGAGTCATGTTTTCTGTGTTGCACTTTGTGTTTTTTTTTTCTTTTTTCAGTCAGGTCTTCGGGTTTTGTTGCTCTTAACTGTATGAAAAGAAATGAAGTCCTCTCAGAAGAATAATAATGTAGCCTTTGAGCAGCTACAGCTGCAGTAAGTGTGTAGCAGCAAGTTACAGTTAGCCGCTTCAGACTGACGAAGAAGTAAGAAACGCTGGCGGTTCTCAGACAAACATGGCTGATTACCCCCAGGAATGGGATTTCAAAGGCCCGAGCTGAGGCCATTACAGAAGCAATTAAAGTGGGATGCGCTGGAGGCCTGCATGGGCTTTAGCTGCGCTCCAGTGTTGCAGCCTAATGAGGCCTAATCTGGTGAGCTGGTCTAATTAAAAGGGAGGGAGCTTTTTCCTGTGGGGTCCAGGCAGCCAGCAGTTTGTGCTCTCTTTAACCGTCTGAAGAGTCAGAATATACATTGTTTTAAACCTTAGAAAGTTTCTCCATCGTCATTCTCTGTCTGTTCAAATTAAAACCTTTAACTTGACATTTTTAACATGTTGGCTGCTCTCTGATCTTTCCAGGGTTTCTCCTCCGGTTTGTCATGATTGCTTTTTGGCACGTCAGACACGTTTAAGTTAGTTTTTTTTATATGTACATTTGGCGTGGAAACTACAAGACCATCTTGTCCACACTAATTTGAGGACTGTTCCTTTTCCATATTGTTTGTGTGGCTTTCTGCAGAGCAGAATTAAAGGCTGAAGTGAAGCACGCAGGACTGGTGCAGGCACACATGAGTAGCCAGCTGTGACTCTTCAAATTAACGGGCCCACATAACTCAGCAGCTCCTCTCACAGGGTTCGTCCAATTAGCTTCACATTCACGGTAACAATGGGGCTTTTAATGCTAGTGTTTCAAAGTGCTCTTTCATAATGACAGAGGGCGAACACATTCCTCTGGTTTTTCAGTCATGACTCCAAGTGTGAGTCACACCGAGTTTTATTCTGAATTGACTGCAGCGCTTGTGTTCGTCCGTCCCCACGGTGGCTTCAAATCCCTACGAAGAGCTTGTGCAGTAAATAATTGATAAGATAAAAAAAAGCTCCCACCAACACAGATAACTTTGTGTTAAACACAATTAAAGGGTCAATTAAATCAACTCACTAACCTCTAAATCATTGAAAGTGCTATGAGATGCTCCCATTGTAGCACATTTCTACTGAAGAAATAGTTTCTTTCAAACAGGAACATTCTTACCTTATATTAAACCAAGGCCTGCTATTCAGCTGAGGAAAAGTTGCATTATTCAGCTCTACTAATGGAAATGTCAGTCTTTACCCCATTTTGCACGACAAATGAATTGTCATGCAATCTTGTGCAGATACTCCTGGTTTGGTAATCCCCTCACTTCTCAGGCAGCACCAGATCAGTAATTCTGTCCATGTACTACTTTAGTGACTTTATGACCAAACAGCTGCCAAACTAATGACATTCCATGTTTTGCGATCATTTTAATGAAAGATTCATAAAAGCAGGTAAAAACCCTGCATAAGTGCATACATAAACCTGCGTGTGCCTTGAGGATATAAACTGCAAGTGATGCAGGTTTCTCTTTATGTTCAGTATCTTCAAATGCCCCTTGCTGAGAAGAACAGAGTTGTCCCCTTCAATCGTCTGTATCATTGTGAACATATATTGTGAAATAAAATGATGAGTACGCATTGTAGACTGGTTCACCCCTCCATGTGCCTCACAGTGGTTTGGTCCGCTGTACCAACCTGCGCCTCCACAATCAGCAGTCTTTCAGAGTGTGTGTGGACAGTCTCTGGAGTGTGTTGCTGGAGGCTGACCTTCAGCGGTCACTTTGCAAAAGCGGAGACAGAAGATGTGTCTGGCGTTATTTTCTTTACCTCTGCCACTCTAAAGAGCACAGATAGAGCCTCAGATAGACTTCATTGCATGTTACCTAATGTCAGCATGCAAACACAAAGACGGAGACAAACATCAACACATCAGCATTTTCATATTGTGAAAGTTAGCATGTTAGCGTTCAGCTCAGAGATCCCGTGTGCCTCAGTACATCTGAGGGAGGGGGTCGCCATGTTTGATCCGTCCAGATGTTTTTCATTAGAGCCTGTGTGGCTGTTAGATGTGTTTATTCCATGTTCCGACACATCTTATCAATCGATTTGAGGATTAATTCCTGTGAAAGTGCATGCTAACTATTCTAAATGAATGCTCTATATCCTGCATCTAAACTGAATTGTCTCATAAAAAGGTGAGTGAGTAAATAGGTGTGATCTATAAGCTGGTAAACTGACTGATACTGAGTTCACTGTATCAAGAGATCCTCCAAAATCCTGTTCAGCCAGAGAGACGCCCATTTCTTCTGGAAGTTCTTTCTGATGTATGGACAGCAATGTGGCTGTTATCTAGCCTCTGAGCTCGCCTGCCTGAGATCGCCAGGCAGGGATCTCCACAGCTGTGTCGCGCAAACAGCGAAGGCCGGTCACCTTTTGTGATGAGACGGGACATCAGGACCATCAGCAAAGCTGCAGATCTCAGGCAGCGTTCAGGCTCGTAGGGTAAAAGCAGGTCCCGGATTTAGGCAGGAGCCTGAAAATGCATAGCTTTAAAAACAAGCAGTAAAATATTAAAAACAATTCTAGAACTGATAAAAGTTTATTTCAGCTGACCCGGGAAACATTTGTGCCAGTTGTGTTGTTGCACTGATGTGAGCACACAGTTGAGAGTCATCATGGTTTCAGCTGATTTGGTGCAGCTGCAGACACTTGTAATATTCATGGAAGAGGAGGAAATGACTCGAATACACAGGATTACCAAATTAAGTTCAGGTTCTTCAGGCAAACACTGAGCTCTTGAATTTGTTCAAGTGCTCTGATGGGATGACCAAACAGCGTATATAACTTTTTTTTTTGGTTGGTAAGAAAATAGCGTCGTATGCTTATTGGCTGTTTAGCTTGTGAAGGAAGCCTGTAGTATATGTATAACATTGCTGACAGAGCTGAAGAGTTTGCTCAGTTAGATTATAAATCCAACAGTTGGCTGATTCTTGCAGATGGCACATTTCGATGCCACGAGCCCTTTTCACATGAAGGGCTCGCCATTTCTTTGCCTTTGTTTGTTAGCACTGAACCAACGGTCGCCAACTGTCAATCTAAACATAAGGACTGACTGTTTACCGAATCATATAAACACTGTTATAATATGTTGTGAGTGAGATCCTGACCCACCATACATCCTGGAAAATTACAAGGTAACTTTTCTTTTCTTTTTTTTTTCTTTTTTTACTGTAAACGACATAATTAAATAATCACCATCAGTAAATAGAGGACCCTGTCTGACTGTCACTTGTAGGGAGGGAGGCTGTTTTCTGGGGGAAAGTTCACTAAGTCTCAGTAGGGAGGGCTGAACCATCACAATGATTTATTTTTTCAGTAGAAGTTTCCAGAGACAGTGATTCCAGTATTGAAAGTGCAGTGTGAATAAGGCTAATGTCACGATGTTCACAAGCTAGTTGCTAACTTTACCTTTCTACTGTTTATTGTTAGTCAGAGCTGAAAACAAATTGACTCGAACTACGAGGTGCTGACACTCTTTGGGTCTGACAGGATGAGCGACACCTTTAACATGACAGATAGTCATTGGACCCAGTGTTAACGAAAATGTATTGATTATTGCAGCTTTAGACATTTGATTTGACTTTATGATTCAAAACCTTGTTTCTGTAAAATAAACTGTATATTATTCAGCATTCGAATGAAACAGTAATCAAAACTAGTGTGTGTGTTGTTGATGAGGGTTCTCAGTCATCCAAGTCGTAGTAATTCTAAGTGCTGTATCGTAGACAACTGGACGTGTTTCAGTTTCTTGAAGATATTCACCTAGTGCTAGCAACCCTCATGAAGGCAGGTTGGGTGAACGACCCACAAGTGGCCCTAAAGACTCACATGTGTCCTTAACGTCTGTGTAAGGACACTCCCGCACAGAGTTTACAAGCCTGCAACTCCCCTCCAGTTAGTTAGAACTGAAGAAGCCTGTTGGATGTGAGGTGAAATGTCTTCAAGAAGCTGAAACAAGTCCAGTTGCCTACAATACAGCACTTAAAATTAGTGCACGTCTCGATTAATATCCTGACACCTAAAGGTTTCTTTTTTCAAACAAAGTGTTCATTCATTTGTCGGCATGACATGATGAAGTGACACTGTGGAAAACTGAAATTGTCGTGTAAGATTGAGATAACAGAGACAGACAATGATTAGAACCCCAAAAGTGAACATAAGCAATTTGCTCACAGATACTGTCATAAACATCATGGGGTTGTGTATGTCTGTACACATGAGGCCAACTGTAAGTCGTACCCTCTGAAAACTTATTCTCCTCGTCTTGTGTCTTTGCAGTCTTGCTAATTGGTTCTTGAATTCGTCAGGCTAATTAATGATATGCAGATGAGGCTTGATTGGTTTTGAGTGTGGCATGGAACTCACACCATGTAGGGAGATTGGGAGACCCCCCTCTTTGCTTATCAAGATATGGAGATAATTGCAATTAAAGTCATTTGCATGCGTTAATGAATTTGTCTTATGCTTGTCATGATCACAGACATGCAGTAAATAATTGATTTCCTATCAGCACTGAGCATGTCAAACTGCCTTTGTCACGACTGTGTGGAGTCGACAGACTGAAAGCTACCTGTATTATTTCACTGCTAGAGAGAGACATTGTGCTGCTTCTCCTTTAGAAGTGTATATGGATGTGATTAATATGTCAAGGTGTGTCCATCACTCAGTCCTGACCCTGAGCCCTACTCGTCCTTTAGCTTCACTTCTTCTCTCCGTCTTTCCTGAAGGCGTGGCTGTGCTCACAGGTCAGTTTTAAATAAAATGTAATCATATACACACAAGCTGTTTTAGGTGTGAACACTGGTGCATACCTGTCGCCAAACCACAGTGGCGCTGACCATCCAATGAGGAACTGGCGGTGGTTTATGTGAAGGTGAGCGTAGATACATAGATCATAGACAGCATAGATCCTCACTGAAAGCGAACTCTCCTCCAGGTTACGTTGCATTTGGAGATTGATATTTCTCGGCTGCCATGACAGCAGCTAGCAGAACTAGCAACCTCTAACATGAGTTGTTCAAAAACGTTCTTTTTAGTAAACTCTGTGTGCCCAAACAATGTTCTCAATGCTCGTGTTCATGTGTGGAGACCCTGGTGATACTACGAGCAAAGTTTCATGTTGTGTCGAGCCTTTTTAGTGATTAAATAGGGATTTTGACGCTATCGTAAAAGTGCCCCTTGCACTCCCATTTAAAATGAGCTTGACCCGAAAAACGAAAATATAGTAAATCTTAAAAGTGTCTCTTTTGTCGAAATTATGCTTTTACACGAAGGTTTGACTCATATACATTCACAAAAAAAGCCTAGGTTGCATTTTGGCGAGAGTTTTGCTTGAAAGGAGCAAAGAATGGCTCCAAAGGCTTTACTGTGTGTGTGTCAAACTATCTGGCATATCAGGTTCATACAAGGAAAAAAACAAATCTAGTTTTACAAGTAGCAGTCCTTTTCTTTAGATCAAAGTCTTGAAATAAACCTTTTGTTAAATTGATACTTCATGATATCATGTGATATTTTGACTGTATTGTCCCTTAAGGCTCATTTACGCCCCCTTTACCTAACTCAAAAACAACTACCTCTGTTTTAAACCAGCTAAACGTCACTGCCCACACACTTCAAAGTAATACAACCCCTAGTGGGCGCCGCTAAGAGTCAAATCTGTGTTGCACGAACATCCACTTTTCCTTCCCCATCATCCAACCCCCAACGCATTCCTGTCCAGTCTCATCCCAGCTGTTCTGTAGTCACTGTTTGTCTCTGTGCTTGGACCTAGTGACATCATACAGATGTTTAACCTCTCCTCAAAAAGTTCTGCCATTTTTAAAGCTTTTCCCCCTCATGTTGTAGTTGTGTCTTTCTTTCCCTATTATCTATACTGCTGCACTGCCCCACACGACTGCCTGAGGTACTGATCTTCGGTCAGCTTTCAAAAAACGTGAAGATAAATAAATAAATAAATAAATGAACAGACAGAAGGCCTCGTCCATATCTATGTAAATGAGCCTTTAGCAGTGACCCAAATACCAAACACTCCCATTGTGCATTAACATGGACAACACAGAAGAACCGCACACATACTGTAATGAGCAAGAGCAGCAGCGAGTGTAATTGGTTAAATGAATTCAAAAAGAAAGATGTCAAAAGATTTTTGGTGCTGCAGCGAGCTCACCGTAAGGCTGCTCATCTGCTCAGTTCAGCAAGAAAGATCAACTTTTCTTTCAGGCATGGTGTTGAACACAGAGCACATTGTGGATGTGAGTGAAACACACTCAGCTGCAAGTCTTTAAGCTACATATGCTGCTGTCGCTCGGCCACTGACAGACTTGTGAAGTGATCTGAAGGGAGAAAGTTTCTACATCAGCTTCAGTGACTTGTACTCTAATGCTGTTTTTTCCACCACATCTGCCAGCCTGGCTCTACTCAGCCTGACCTGGCACAGCCAGGGTTTTACATTTCCATCACCACTGGACTACCTGCCCTAAGGTGTGTATTAAACCAATGACGCACTTGTCCCGCAGTTCTATTGATGAATCACTGCTAACAGTGATTCTGTGTATTCAGTAACAAACTAGTGTGATTTACCACAACTCCTTTACAATAAAAGCCCCCCATTATTTAGTCACTTAAAGGAGAACTTCGGTCGATTTAAACATGCAGCTTCATTGTTCAAGCTACCCTTGGCTTGCCAGTACCGGAGACGCGAACACATTTGGTCCAACCATTACAGGGCTCCGTGAAAGGAGAGTTAGCATTGACAGCTAACAGCATGGGGTCAGAACTTTACACTGTGTTTTAAGCTTCTTAACATGCTCCACATCTCACACCAAAAGTCATGCAACATCAGCAGACACCTTACAACACAGCGCTGTAGCATGTATGACTCAAAATGAATAAAAAAGTATTTAAAACAGTGCGTTTTCGCAAGGAGCTACATACCAGTTTGTTGACATCCGTGTCTTCCGGTAGCTAGACCAAACTAGTCAATCTGTAGAGCTTGCACTTACTCCCTCACCGGCAGATACAGAAACATATTCCAGCATTTTGGTTTTTCTGTTCATAATGTACATGTCCATGTTACAGCCTGTCATGAGCCATGAGCCTTACAATAGCCTGTTGAGCCTATTAAGCGCACGCTCGATGGATGTACTAGTTTGGTCTAGCTGCCGGAGGACACGGATATCAACAAACCGGCTACTTGCACAAACCCACTCTGACTCTGTAATCATATCTTTACCTTTCCCCATCTATCTCCTTAACCTGGCTTGAAAAGACGTGTGTGGTGATGTTGTGGATGCACATAACTCCTGCTAGCCTCTGGTCTAGTTGTCCGCAGCTGTTAGCTCTAAAATTAGCGCAAGTAAGTAAAAAAAAGACTGATACGAAACTGCGATAGGGGGCAGCCAAACAAATCAAAAATCCAGCTCTGCTGCTCTATTACAGCATAAAATATTATTTCACTTTGCGGTCTGTATTTAATACATAGTTACAGGGACAGGGATACTTCCAGGGATAGCTCCAGCTGGAAAAGGCCACCAAAAAAACAGGGACATCTGGTCACTTGATTGTACTTGCCAAGTGGACTTTGGCATGGGCTTGAAGCTGAGTCCAAACCTGACCAGATGCAGGACCTTTCTTCACACTGAGCGCAACATAACTAGCTCCAATACAAACATGGGTGGACGGTACCATTTGTACCATCAGAAAGAAAGAGGCATAAACTTTACAGTTACATTCGAAAAAAGAGACATGGTGTCTTTACGTTAGAAACACTGAGAACTGACAATCACACACACTGAGCCTGACTAAATGTACAATATCATTACGTCACGTTGGTGCTTTGTGTCAAATAACATATCACAGCAGCTCACACCACTCTCCAGCTCGGTTTGGTAACTTTTTCTGGAAGCCTTCTTTTGTTGTATTTGTAGAAAATCTCTTTACATCCCCAACAATGTCCTGACACATATAAGAAAAAACATCCACGGTGGCTAGCAGACCTCTACTAAACACATCCTGACATCTCATTTGGCCCTCATGAAATGTTTGAGCAGACTACCTGTCTGTCTATACATACACAGTATTGGAGGTGGAGCCACGTTGATTCCTATGAAAGCTGCTCAGTGGTGTTTTACAGACGCTTCTTTCAATGGGTCTATTGTTTCTTTCTCTTCCCTTCCAGCAGTCAGTGACGTCAGTGATGGACATCAACAACATAACGCTTCAGATAAAAATCATAGAGCAGCTGCCTTACCTCCGGGAACTGGGAATGGGGTCAATAGAACGGTCAAATAGCACTGGTCTAATATCCCACTTAAACCCGCTAAGATCAGGCTTTTGTGTGCGATGGGACCATGTACACTCTGCATTTACACCCATATCAACTGACTCTGCAGTAGACCCGGGTTTTATCACCTCAGCCCTGTTCATTGCTATAAAAGCTGCTCGTTGGTGTTTAGAAGCCCAAAAATCTTGACTTCCCAGCTGTGAAAATACCTGGATCATCAACTGAGCTGGTTAACTTCCAGTTTAGCACCCGGCTTACTTGAAGGGGGATCAAATAATTTAATTATGGGGCTTTTCCAGATTTTCCAACAGTTGTTGGGCCAAATGGATCAAATTATGATGGTGAAACTATTTCATGGGGTTATCCACCATTTTACGGATGCTTCTTTCACAACAAGTCTATTGTTGTTCTCTTCTGTTATAACTGTTTCTGACACATTCGTAATGTCAAATTTACAACATGACGCTTCAGATAAAAACCACAGACCAGCATGAAGTGGGAATGTGGTCAATAAGTGATTTTTAGCAGGTTGATCTGTGTTTAAAAAACCTGTTCGGTGCTGTGTCCTGAGGGTCCACAACGGGAGAAGGTGAAAGGCCTCATCCTGTTAGAACGCGTTTTATAAAGTAACATAAATACAATATCAAGGAGACAAGTTTCAAAATCATAGAAGTCAGAGAGAACAAGTGTCCATCTGCCATGAGATCACACTTGTCAACATGTTCTGACCCATGACTCAGTGCTACATTGTTACATGAGACCATGAAACTCTGCCTCTCACCTATGAACTTCTGGTCTGCATCTGGCACAGTTTGACCAAAATAGAATCACCTGGCAAAATACTACGAATAAGAATAAATAATCTGCTTCTGTGTTAGTTCCTGCTGCACAATTTGACTCCAGGAGCATATTATGCCATTTTGATACATACACACAGAGACTGATTTGGTTGAAAAAATTACCAGCAGATGCTCACGCAGATGCTAAGATAAAAAGCCTTAAAGTATATTGAGAAGTGCAGTCTGTGGGGTATGACCTGGATGTTATAGTGCGCACACTCCTGACCAGCTCAATCCCTTTATGGCCGAATTATCAGTATCACGTTCTTGAACAAAAAGCTGCTGCTCAGCTGCTCAGAAACAACCAGCTCTGGAGAAGAGAGCCGGTGCAGATCCAGACCCTCTGGAGGAACAAACACCCAGAGGCACTTCAGATTCTGCTCGGATCTGAAACGGTTCACCAGCGGAAGGAGAACTCTGAGATTACTTTTGAAATTTTGCCATCAAAAAGTGGATTCATCTTCACTCCTGACTGCAGCACTTTATGTTCTGAAATGTGCATTTCTGACTGGAGCTAGAGGGGAAATGTTCTCTACTTCATGAACGTAATGTTACAGAGAGGAGAGGGGAAAAAAGAAGAGAGAGAACCAGAGTCTCTGCTGAGTGCTGAGTTCAGTCAGAGGTTGATTACACCTGCTATGGGTGCAGCTGCTCACTAGCTTACAGCTAATGTTCAGTCATAAGGCTGTTTGGGGCAAATAAACAACTGTGTGAGTAATGTGAATATACCCAAGTGATCCTGCAGTCAAAAGTCACTTGAGTAATGTGAGACAAAAATTCAGTTGACTTGTGGTGAACATTTATCATCATAAATTATATAAAAACTCCACGTTACATCTGAATTACATTGTTCACATCCTGCAGAGGCCTTTTCATTGGTCCTCTTCGTGTGATGTATTTGGCAGTGATTACCTGATGACCTGGTGAAAATGGGTCAGTCACCTGACAACTCTGAGCTTATCCAACTGAAGTAAGAACACCTGAAGCTAATCCGATTCATGCAATGCATTGTGGGATACAACAAAAACAAAAAAAACAACCCACAATTCTCAACTAGATTTCGAAGGAGCCTTTAAAACCGGATGAACATTCATACCTCGATGTGGAGAGGGGTCCAACAGCAAATGTCACATCAGGGCAACGCAGTTTTGAGAGGCAACAGGAAGACTGCACTGTCTTGAAGTGTGAGCTGTACATGTCTTTATGGTCACTGGAAGTGAACTATCGCTTACTTTGCTGCCACAGGAGAATAAAAAGAAAGGGGTTTACTGTCGCTGTGCTTCGCGCTTGTTTTCAGTCGGGATTAGAAGGTCAGTAAAGAAAATTCTGCATCTCTTTGCATAATTATGTGATACTAGTTTAACAGGCCAGGTATGATTGGCCCGTGGCTGCTGTCTGACAAACAGCATTGTGTACAGTACGGTGCTGAAAGTCCTGTGAGGTAAAGTCTGTAAGCATTAAATACATTTCTAACGGGGGGAAAGGAGTGATGGATCTCCGGCTCTCACGCTGTAGCAAGGCCTTCCTGGTGAAATGGGACACATACCATTAATGTCACCCTCTCAGCCACCTTCCCTCCTGAAGGTCAAATGATAATGAGTGTCCATATAAGCTTTGAAAGAGACTCTACCCCTTTTTGGTCACTGGGACACAGTGTTTGAGGAACACAGATATTGCTGATGCTTTGATAAAATATTCGCACCAGCCATGAGTTCCTACAGCATGAGATGGACATGCTGCGAACTCGAGTGTGAGTCTGAGGCAGGGATTTTTAATTTTTTTTTGTGAGACGGGGGGATGGGGTAGTAATTTCATCCAATCAGAATACTTTGAATAATTAAACTGATCATCTTAATTAGCTCAATTAAGTTGATTTGACCACGGAACATTGCCATATGGCGCAAGGAAACAAAAGAGGGGGGAACTAATTAAAAGTAAAATAATGAGGATTTTAATTAACTGGTTCCCCAGACGTCAGCAAGCGGGGATGTGGAGTTGTAATTAAAAAGTCCTGTAGTGCTGGCAACATTCTCTCCCTCTCTGTTTTAATAACGGCAAGGGCTCCATCCATCTAATTAAATCTGTAAATGAATTAGCAACATTGAGGGTCCCTGCTTGAGTTTTACACCCCACCTCCCACAGCAAAGCTTCAAGATAGTTCTCATAATTCTGTAATAATAGGGAGGGATGGAAAAAGAGGCAGCCGATGAATAGTGAGGGAGTCGTTTCTGTTTGAACGAAAGCAGAAATCTCTTACTGAAGCAGTGACGTCCTTCAAATGTTTCCACCGCGCGGTACATCGCTTATTTCACCTGTGGGAAAACCAAAATGTACAAGTCCAAATGCTTAAATGATTCTATAGACAAACAGCAATCATATGAGTACCATTATTCCGACACACACACACATAGACACATGTGCACTTTTTGTGCCTGGGATAGGAAGAATCAAGTCACACAAGAATCACAAATCCATGATTATCAATCAGTCAACAGGTTTCGTATTGTTTTTTTGTAAGTTGAGTAATAAAACATGGTTTCTTCTTGTTATGTGTATTAATGGAACATATGAGGCACAGAGGTTTTACCCTCGAGGAGACCTGTGCAGTTACCAGGGAGTATGTGGAGAGAGCAGCTCAGCTAACAAAGCAAATATGATTTGATTCGAAAGCATTATCGAAAAACATTAAGGAGTCAACTGTCGCATCTGAACCACATGTCTGAGTCGGGGGGTGAACGATATCACACACTACCTCTAAACTATAGCAAGTGAGCAGAGAGTCTAACCAGTTAGCTAAAGGTGAATGGATACACAGTGGATACAACAAATTTACATACAGTGTTTCAGAATTTTGAGGGGATGGACCTCAGACTCTCTGGGGGAGTCTGTGGCCAAAGTCTGCCAGAAGAAAAGTTTGCACATTTTAAAGTTTAAAGACATTTACCAAGCACTGACCAGAGACATATGAACTGCCAGCTAACATGAGGACGACCAGAGACAGCTAGAGTGCCAGCCAGCCAGACCAGAGTGATGGAATATCAGCTAACATGAGGACAGACCAGAGACAGTTGGACTGCACGCTAACACAGGGACAGACCAGGGTGATGGACTGCCAGCTGATGTGAGGACGGACTACAGACAGATGGACTGTCAGCTAACGTGAGGAGGGACTACAGACAGATGGACTGTCGGCTGACGTGAGGACGGACTACAGACAGATGGACTGTCAGCTAACGTGAGGACGGACTACAGACAG
Source organism: Sparidentex hasta (assembly GCA_030272975.1). Taxonomy (NCBI): domain Eukaryota; kingdom Metazoa; phylum Chordata; class Actinopteri; order Spariformes; family Sparidae; genus Sparidentex; species Sparidentex hasta. Next base: position 88,509 of record JARJLU010018516.1, on the reverse strand, counting down.
ATGGACTGTCGGCTGACGTGAGGACGGACTACAGACATATGGACTGCTAGCTGACGTGAGGACGGACTACAGACATATGGACTGTCAGCTGACGTGAGGACGGACTACAGACATATGGACTGTCAGCTGACGTGAGGACGGACTACAGACAGATGGACTGCCAGCTAACGTGAGGACGTGAGGACGGACTACAGACAGATGGACTGCCAGCTGACGTGAGGACGGACTACAGACAGATGGACTGCCAGCTGACGTGAGGACGGACTACAGACATATGGACTGTCAGCTGACGTGAGGACGGACTACAGACAGATGGACTGCCAGCTAACGTGAGGACGTGAGGACGGACTACAGACAGATGGACTGTCAGCTGACGTGAGGACGGACTACAGACAGATGGACTGCCAGCTAACGTGAGGACGTGAGGACGGACTACAGATAGATGGACTGCCAGCTGACGTGAGGACGGACTACAGACAGATGGACTGCCAGCTGACGTGAGGACGGACTACAGACAGATGGACTGCCAGCTGACGTGAGGACGGACTACAGACAGATGGACTATCAGCTGACGTGAGGACGGACTACAGACGGATGGACTGTCAGCTGACGTGAGGACGGACTACAGACGGATGGACTGTCAGCTGACGTGAGGACGGACTACAGACAGATGGACTGTCGGCTGACGTGAGGACGGACTACAGACAGATGGACTGTCAGCTGACGTGAGGACAGACTACAGACGGATGGACTGCCGGCTGATGTGAGGACGGACTACAGACAGATGGACTGCCAGCTAACGTGAGGACGGACTACAGACAGATGGACTGCCGGCTGACGTGAGGACGGACTACAGACAGATGGACTGTCGGCTGACGTGAGGACGGACTACAGACAGATGGACTGTCAGCTGACGTGAGGTCGGACTACAGACAGATGGACTGCCGGCTGACGTGAGGACGGACTACAGACAGATGGACTGCCAACTGACACACCAGCTTCGCGCTCACCTGTCAGAGGGACAGTTCAGCCACTGAAGTTGTAAACTTACAGTACAAACCCCGCTATGATACGAAGGGGAGGCAGTGTTACTCAGAGGCCTCGGACCGGAGTGTGTTTATGTGTGTGTGATGGTGTGTGTGCACATGCAGCAAGGGCTGGGCTTGATTGACTGGGAGTGAAAGTTGATTTGCTGAACAACATTTCTAGATAGGTTAGAGTTACTTTAAGTACGGAAGACCATGCCAGGGCTCATTAGACTTTGGTCTAATCAATTCTGATTCTGATTCCAACTTGTAAACTGTGATTTTGTTCTTTTCTGTACATGCAACATGTTTTGTATGTCTGTCTGTCCTGGGAGATGGATCCCTCCTCTGTGGCTCCTCCTGAGGTTTCTTCCATCTTCTTTCTTTTTTCACCCTCCTGTTAAAAGTTTATATATATTTTTTTTCCCATCAACAGGGCAACATTTTTCCTCACTCGAACTGAAGGTCTTGTGACAGAGGATGTCATTGCCTGTACAGATTGTAAAGCCCATTGAGGCAACATAGTTGGGATTCGGGGCTGATTAAATAAAACTGATTTGACTTGATTTGATGTCCAACTGGTATTTCTGATGAGCTCTTTGAACAATGTTCTGAAGAATGAGAAAATGTGTGTGTGTGTGTGTGTGTGTGTGTGTGTGTGTGTGTGTGTGTGTGTGTGTGTGTGTGTGTGAAATATTTCAATTAAATGCCTTGAATGATAAGATGAGGATTTTACTGCAAGAAGCATAAAATTAAATTTTCCAATTCCTGTGCTCAGTGTATCCTGATGGAATTACTACCTTCTGGATATCACACAGATTATGTGTAACATGTGACCTTTCCTCTGAAGAGAAAAAAAAAACCATGTGGACACACTGTATTTGTCTTTATCTAACAAAAATGGGAGGAACTGGTATCTTTTACAGTCTTTCGTATCCCACATTCCATTGTACCACAGTTAGCTTTGAAGTGGGCATCATGGTGAGTCCACTGTAGCGTCTCATTCCAGGAGTTCAGCCTACTTATCTTCTCTGAAGGACCAACAAGTCCTCACTCCTCTGATGACATACAGTACAGAGGTGATCTTCATGCTTAGAATAAACTAATGCTGAATGACAGTAGTAGTAGTAGTGCCAAAGCCTTTTGACGGTCAGCCCTCCTGGTACTGTGTCTTCAGTTTGGTATCCAATCACCAGCACGCTGTATGAAACATCAAACTGGAGCGGCTTTATGTTGCTGCTGCTTGTCTCAGTGTGAACAAACAAAGGTGGAGTTTGAGGCGAGCCTATGCTGCAGCGGTTATTGTGTAATCTCTGTATGAAAAGGGTCTCCAAGGTCACAGCCAGAGAATTTGATCCGTGCACTCTGACCTCCTCCCTAAGACCGTTCGAATATGCTCGTGGGGTGGCTGTAGAGAGGGCAATAGGCATGTTTCCGATTTTAAAGCAAACTTGTGAAAGTTCGCCAAAAATATCAAAATGTGAATCTGGTTTAAATCTAAATTTTAATTCGGTCACAGGATGACGCAGCGTTGGCTGCGTCATGCGTTTATGTGGCAGTGAACAGAGGTTAGAGGTAAACACACCAGGAGACACAGTGGTGAGAGGTCTTCAGGAATGACTTTCCATCAGGCAAGTTGTAATTGTTCTTGTATGTCAGCTAGCGTTGGCCATGTTGCATGTTGTTCCAGAGATGACAAAGAAATGCAGAGTGGGGACAGGAAACAGCTGATCAGTCATATGAACTGAGCTGAATTTGGTACGTCATGGTTTATTCGGCACGTCTGTTTCCATTAAACGTTTTGCGGATTAACTCAAAAAACTAAAAAAAAAAAACTCAAGCAAGCATACAAACGTTTAAGCAAATAAGAGGAACTTTCCTCACAGGTTGGAACACACAGATTCCCACACGCTCTAGTGGTAAAAATTCCCAGACAGCCTGAATTACATGTGGCTGTTGTCAAATGCACTGTGAAGAATGATCTATTTTGGAGTTATAGTTGGGACCCGCCGGCAGCCTGGGATGACGACGACAGGCTGTGTAATGACAGCCAGAGGTCTGCAGTGTGCCGCAGCAGCTGTCCGTCCATGATCTCACGATCAGCTGCTGCCCATCACCTCTCTGCCTCCATCAGCCTTCAAGATGGGCCGTGTTTTGTTTGTGACTCCGTGTGTGTCGTCACTCTCCTCGCTCCTCTGAGTGGCACCGGCGAGGTGCCAAGCCGGTCCTCAGTAGGCCCACCAGGAGTACAGGCTTTCATTAGCACTCTGTAATTAGGAACAGATGCAATTTGCAACACGGCACTCGGCTCACACAGTGGCTCACACACACACACACACACACACACACACACACACACACACACACAAAGCTTACACACCTCCAGTTCCTACCGACACATGCTGTACTTCAATCACTGACACAGACCTGTGCCCTGTTTCACCTCACAGGCATACAGAAGGTGTCGTTCACATTTACAGTCCTCAGTGCTCAGCGCTCTCAGAGCGTCGTGTAATATGAATTTCTTTGTCTTCACGAACTTGTGCATTAAAAAAGGTCTTCTAACTCCATGAATTCATGTTTGTGATTACACGAAAGGAAGCAGCTTGCAGAAGTGGTCACTCTTAGAGTTTGTCACCCATGTCTGCATTTCTGTTGAGCTTTTCAGCCTCTTTAGCTCAGTGTTTTAATTTAATGGCCATTTTCTGTACAGTTTAGTCTCATACCTCTCATCTTCCGCAAAGGATGAATAAATACATAATTAACAATAAAAAAACAGAGCTTAAGCAAGAGAGAATCTTTCTAAATCCAGGTAATAAAGTGAATAACTGAATTTCCAAAAATTGAAAAACTATACTACTTTAACTAAATCAATCTTTGAAGTCCTACAGTTGTAATAGTAACTGCACCTTCCACATCATTTTCCTTGGAACCCAGACAGGCTGGTGTTTCTCTTTTAAAAAATCAGAATTCAGATAAAAAAACAGCTGGTCATTCCTGGAGCCTGAACAAACATGTCTGCAACCCTACACCCCTGTCCTCCCTCTGCCCTCACTGCCTGCACTACACTTCCCAGTTCCCCTCAAATCTCCTGATAGTCCAGATACAATATCACTAATATCCCTAATTGCCTCATTAAATTGACACACAAGCCAGGACCAAGGCTGAGGCAAGGACCCTAATTAGACACCTAAACATGAAGCCAAGGGCGTTTTATGGAGGGGCACTTTGGGGAATGTTTTAATGAGGACATGGTGCTGAGAATAGCTTTAGAGTCATTTGTTGACGCAGGAGCTGCACCCGGTGGCCAGCACTCCCTAACCTTATTCACACACACACACACACACACACACGCACACACACACGCACACACACGCGGCGAAGCAACACATCAACTGTTACAAAGTCCAAAACCTGGACCAAATCTCATCCAAAACAGATTTTAAAAAGAAAGAAAAAGGAAAATGGGTCAATGAAAGTCATAAATTGCATTGCAGGGGCTGAGATACTGTATAATGACTTGAGTCTCTATTGTCTATTGTCAATTTCCAGAACCACCATATCCTACATTTCCCACAATGCAACGCGATAGTGTCTCTAATTCCCAGTTAGTACCACAGGCTTCCTGTCATAAAACTGTAGTCTCAAAGCAGATAGAGCAAAAGAAAAATAAGCAGATGAACTGTTCATACTAATATGTTTGCCCTTATTCAACATTTGTTTCTGGAAAATTCACAGTCAAACTGCACAGAAGTGCTAATTATATGTTACCCTATAATGCAGATATAGTGATGGGGGGCATTTTATACTAAGTATAAAGCTCTCCCACAGAGAACACTGCTGCTGCACAGCTTTCAAGACAACTAAACTGGTTTGGAGTTGAGCCTTTACTTCCATAACTTATGGGCGTCCGTATTTAAGCCATTATATAAATAAATATTTTTATGTTTTTATTATAGAATATATTAACTCCAGTCAGTTAGCAGACATACAGTTGCTACTGCTGTAGCAACATTATTTTAGATCACACTACCGTGCTCTGCATGGCCCGGCCTACAATGCCTCTGACTGGGTACATCCTACCCCCTTAAAGGGATAGTTTGGGATTTTTGAAGTGGGGTCATATAAAGTACATATCTACAGTCGATCTGTTCCCAATCGTAATCACCGATCAGCGCAGCCTCAGTTTGGAGAAGTAAAGAGCCGCTCCAGCCCAGATGCTCAGCTTTGTACTACAGTGAACGGGGTCCAGAGAAGAAGTGAAGTAAAGCACCTAAAACAAGGCTCGCCTTAAAAAAAGCTATAACAGTTCAAGTGTACATTGTAAATTAAAAATTCACACCGCTTTACATCACTGTAGAACCTCTGTATCCCTGCGCATTAGCAACAGGCGATCTGTGGGCGGTGGAATACAGTGCGAGGCCCAGCTGCTGGGCGAGAGGTTTACTTTCGATAAAAACGAAACTTAATAGAGTGTCGCCAAAAGAAAGGGCGGTCTGATGGCGACGTAAAGCGGGGTGAATTTTCCCTTTACAACGTGCGCTTGAACTGCTATAGGTTTTTTAAGATGAGCCTTGTTTTAGGTGGCTTATTTCGCTTTTTCTCTGGACCCCGTTCACTGCAGTACAAAGCTGAGCTTCTGGGCTGGAGCGTCTCTCTACTTCTCCAAACTGAGGCTGCGCTGATCGCTGATTACGGTAGGGAACAGACCAACTATAGATATATGTACTTTATTTAACCCCACTTCAAAAAACACAAACTATCCCTTTAAGTAATGTGAAACGCTAATCAAACGCTAATCAGGCTGCAGCAATGCACCATATGAAAGAAATAAGTGCATAAACCTATTTTACTAGGACCCATGAATAAAAGTATGAACCTGAAAGTCAGCACAGTATGGCATCTTTAAGTTATGTTACAATCCGTTCACACATAGGCAATACAAAGTGATTAGAGTGGGGTTGGCTGGACTGTAGAAACCAGCAAAAGCAATTAAAAATTCTCCTCCAGTCTCCTCCAGTCAGGCCTCCCTTCAAATCCACTCCTTCAAAACACATAAAAGCCACTGCTTGACTAAATGGACTGCCCTGTAGCACCTGCTGGCCAGCTGGGGGAAGTGTAACTGGCGAAATCACTCTGTTCAACACACTTTATTAGTTTTTAAGAACAACAACTACACAAGCAAACACCAAAATGCCATAATCATGTAAACACAAACAAAATGGTCATCACAAACATACCCCGGCCTGAAAAGGCTTCCCAGCACAACAGTTAATCTTGATGTGTGATGCTTTAAAATGAAGAACACCAGTCAGACCAAGAATCAGGATCTGCACGTTTACTTCCAGCACAAAAGCTCCCTAAGTTTTTTTTCCATGACATAAATAAAAATACTTCTATAAATAAAATGTAAACACCAAAATAATGTGTGCTCTTATAGTAATGACATCCTTTTATTTATTTTTTTGTATTTACTTAAATTACAAATAAAACAGGAGTATTGAGTAGACAGTAACAAAACAAACAAAATATTAAGTTCCTAACACTCCAGTTAAGACAAAAAAATTAGGAATAGTTCTTCATGAGAAAAATGAATTGTACCTTTAATATATGGCTTATTCTCACTTTATTAAACTATGCAATCATTTATAAAGTACATAACAGAATTACAGATAACAATTTTTTACCATACTATACCTACAGGAGTAGCAAGGGACACAGTCAGTACACACACACAGGCACTCTCTCAGTCTCCAGTGCTAAAGCTTCCCAAGTTTAGCTGGGAAGGAGGAGCTATGTCATTATAGCTTCTTTGTGTACAGGTAGGTAAAGTCGTCCATTGCAACATCAAAGTGTGATGGGTAGAATGCATGCAAGCTGGCAGGTGTGTACAGTAGTGGTCAAAAGATTAGACCCATAACCCTAACCCTTTATCTTTATCAGTCCCACCACGGTTACATTTGCATTATCACCAGTGATAATAAATAAGTAGAAAATGTGTACCAAAAAAAAAATAAGTAGAAACAGCAGTAAGAACAAAAGAAATGGCAAAAATAGAATTTAAAAACTTCAGTAATTGATTTGTCACTTGGAGCCATTTCACAGCAGTTACAGGTCCCAAACAACTGTTTGTTAGTATGAAGTTCACGGCACAGTTGTTTCATCACCACGATCAGGAAGAAAACACAAACTATCACCTGCTGCTGAGAGAAAACTGGTCAGGAGGGTCAAGAGTCAACCAAAAAGTCTGCAGTGAATTAGAAGCTGCTGGAAGACAGGTGTCAGTGTCCACAGTCAGGTGTGTTTTACATCAACATGATCTGGATCAACAGCTTCTCTCTTGCACAGCAGCCTCTCTCTGTGAGAAAGAAGCTGTTGATCCAGACGCAGTTTGCTGCTGATCACATGGACAAAGAAAACACCTTCTGGAGGAAAACTCCATAGGATGCTATCAAAAGCAACAATCTAAGTTTGAACCAGCAGGTTTGATCACATTTTCAGAAGACCTATAATAAATTAATCATTGAATCAAACTTCAAGAATGTTTTTGTGACAAAGCAGTTTGTGTTCCACTCACTCCATCGCAGAAAACTGAGAGCTGTAGAGATCATTCTCACTGAAGCCTGCTAACACACACACACACACACATACACACACACACACACACACCACCAGGGCCATAACTTGTATGTAGTTTGAAGGAAACAGTTGTCATGTATCATCACTGTGGCTCTTCCTGCTCAGCACAACTGTTCCATTCATCTCTGATGTGACTAATGGTGGAGTCAAAGAGTCACAGGCCAAACGATAAGCTGATATCTTTGCCAAACACAGGTCATTATTTCCATTCCCCTCTTCAACACTGACCACCTCTGTCTTTATCTGCTCCACTGTCAGCAGAGTCTCAGACACAGTCCAGGACTCTGGGCTCAGGGTACTTCAGAGGCATGTTCAGGGCAACTGCAGCAGAGCCGAGGGCACAAAGAGCCCATTCACAAGAGCAAAACAGGAAGCAGCCATACCATCGTGCTTCCTCCTGGAAGCCCGGGGATGAATTTCAGAACCATGTTTTTCTCATGCAAGCAGCTCACTTTTGGATTTACCAATGTCAGATTAATTCAATCTGTTCTACCTCTCCAAATTCTTATTCAAGGATGGTTATTAGCTGTAGCTCCAAAGGCATTAAATCAAAATGAATTATGATTTATTAGATTTAGTGGGTATGCTGACACAGCCTATTCCAGACAGTAATAACGTTATACCACATAGTATCCCAGCTGTTTGCTTCTCCATAAACCCCCTACAGTGCCTAATTTCTAACAACAACATACAATTTCTATTGCTTAACCTTCAGACACAAATTCTGTGTGTCAACAGAAAGCTACGTGACCTAACCTGACTCTGTAAAACAATTCAAAATGAGCAAACCTGCAGGATCCAAAGAGGCACGTTTCACATTTCCCCAGGATGAGGCCGCCATCTGTTGAGTAAATAAACCTCTTCATTGGGTGTGAGGTAATGCAGTTTAATTTGATGTAATGTGATAGTCATCTGTAGGAAATTGCTTGCGAGCATCAAAAGCCACTGAAGCATTATGAGAGAAAGCAGCTGGGTGACCAGATGAGTCTGCCGCTCAGGAAGAGCGTTCACTTTCTATCATATTTCCTGTCCTGGATCTCTGCCGATCAGCAGGGGGTGAAATAACCGCGGTGAACAAAATACTGAGTTGGAACTTAAATAACAGATACAGTCGCGGTGAGAAGTTTTCATCCACTCATTAAGAACATGTGTATCATGGCAGTTCCAATGATATCTACAGCTCTCAGTTTTCTGTGATTGAGTGAGTGGAACACAAACTACTTTGTCACAAAACATTCATGATGTTTGGTTCAATAATGGATTTATTGTAAGTCTTCTGAAAATGTGACCAAAAAATATTCATACAGTAAACTGAACGATCAGTTTTGGTGATTAGAGAAAGTTGTGTGAATCATGTTCTTTGTAGCATGGCCTCTTAACTTCTCCTGGGTGATTCTGATTGATAACAGCTGCTGACTTTTCTGGGCCCATTTATAATATGGCTTGTTTGACACAGCCATTAGACTCAGCCATTAGCACCACAGTGGGAAAGTCTGAGGAGCTCAGCTTCCTGGTCTTCTTCCTCTAAAAGGGGGCGACAGAAGTTAGTAAGGTTGTTCTTGCTGCTGTCCTCCAGGGAAGAACGAGGACTATCTTCATTTGATCATATATAATGTAAACTGTGGTTCTCTGCATTTGACCTTTCACGAGGGAGCAGAGGGAAGCCAACATACAGCGCCCCACTGACACAAGGAGAAGGTCTCCACCACTGCACCAGTAAACATGTCGATGAGAGCAATGCCCATAATTACGAAAGGGACGACGAAAAGGAGCATCCGTAAAACAAGCTGTTCTTTTAGTTCCAAATCATCCAGTTTATCGTACATGATGTTCACTCAGCCATCCTGAGGGTACGTTACAACGAGCCTGAGGCATGTTGTCAAAGCTGTTCATCTCTCGTACCCAGCTGTAGCTGACCGATATGACAGTCAGAGCTGTTGGTGATGTGTCTTGGATCTAGATCCACACAGTAGTAGGCCTTCCCTTTTAACAGCTGCATCCCAAGAAAGCCATAAAAAAAAAAAAGGCACCAGTAATAACAGCAATGTCCCCAATGGTTTTACCGGAGGAAATCAGAGCTTCCACTGACAGCTTCAGTTTGGGGCCTTGATTGATCACCCTCAGTGGGAGAACTGTGTGTAGCAGGCATGAAACTTTGAGAATGCCCCGCACGTAATAGTTGCCTGAACTTGCCAGAGAAACATGTGGTCTGCAGACAGTCACCAACTAACCATCCAGGGCATTCCAGGGTTACTGGCAATAGCTCTTCTTCCCAAACAGCAAACCAAGGAGCTAGGACCTTAAAAGCATCTTTGCCAAGATGACAGCAGAGAATACCAAGAGAGGGACATATTCAGGATCCATAGCAGTAGTGACAAACCTCAAGAGAATGAAAAACAGATTCACCTGGACATGTATCTCTATGGAGGCAACACCTAGAATTTCTTCATGTTTTTTTTCACCAGCAGAGAACTTTTTGGCTGAAATTCAAAGACCTACTACAGGGCCCACTGCGTGATAGGGAGCAGTCTTGGTCGGGGTTTAAGGAGGCAATTTTCCATGTTGATGTCTGTGAAGTGGTCTGCTTGGTTGAAGTGGGGCTGGATTGTAACCGGTGGAATGCCTGTTCACAATGCCCACGAGTATGTTTTCCAGACAGCAGGCCATTGGGGGGGGGGGGGGGGGGGGGCATGGCCTCTGTCTTATAGCAACCAATCTTTCAGAGTCAAAATCTTGAAAACAGCGATCACGGACCAGAGAAAGTTGTCAATTGTCAGTGATATTGTCACAATTCTGTCTTAAAGCACAATTACTCACCAAATCGCACCGCACATAGTACACTAACAATCAACGTGACGAACAGCAGTAGCCTGCAGAGTAAAGCTGACTTCTCTATGGTCACACACAGGAACACACACACACAGCTGACGATCTGCTCCCACAAACTGATGACAGCAATGACGAAGTCAAAGATCCTGTTTCGGGGCCGAAATGCCCAACTGAGAGCCAGCAGCATAAAAGAATATGATGTTACTGATCTGGAACAGATTAGACATTGTAACAGATCCTTTGGCTGCTCGTGGGGCTGTGTGAACATGATGAGAATACTGAGGAAAACAGCGAGCACGATCAGCCGAAGAGCTGACTTCTGACAATGCTCTGCTGTCTTCTCTTGAATGGCCTCCGGACCTGAAGCAATGGGGGTGTATTCCTGCTGCTGCTGCTGCTGGTGCTGCCACTAGGGTGTGCTCTCTTAGAATTGACAACGTGTCTGTTGAATCTACCGAACATTCCCCGCTCCGAGCTGATTCACTTGCTACAGAGCCGTGTAATGGACATTGCCCCAGCATGCTGTTCTAGTGTATCCATATGCATGTTCTCTGAGAACTGGGTGAGCTGTGCAAACATTCATTATGATGACGGAGCCCCATAATAATGGAAAATACAAAGCTCCAGAATGAAAAAGCACAATCCACTCAAACACGATCATCCCTCCAGTCAGACAACCTGCAATATGGCTATCCAGGTGAAGACAATATAAACAGAAAATATTGCTCCTGGTTGGCCCAGCCACCATAGTCACTCATCCACAGTTGAAGCATGGTGGGTGAGTAGCCAGTGACCCTGGCCCTTCCTAGCTGTAAGGTTGCATGTCATAGCTGCAGACCTTCCCATTCTTGTTGTCAGGCGAACGGACGGATGGGATTTTTTTCACCCACAGCTAGAATGTTCCCTCCTACCCGGGATGGGTGCCTCGCATGGCTTACAATGCTACCAGCTGACACAACCTGGTCAGCAGTCCTTACAACAGCTGGGTGTGCCAAATAAAAAACACTCTGAGAGGGCATGTCATCATGTCATGCCATGTAAAATGTATCAAGGAGGATGGTCTAGATGAAATTACTTTTGTTGTGAATCGGTCCCATACAATTAAAGATTGACTGACTGATCGATTGATCGATTCATTCATTCTTTCATTCATTCATTCATTCATTCATTTCATTCATTCATATAAAAGTTATGTCCTTTGCCCTGTTCTTGGTGTTGATAGAACAGTCACTGTAGATGGCAATAGCTTGAGACATGTGGAGGGATGAGGCTGCTGTTAAAAAGACCTTTTTGTTCTCTCTGTGGATGACAGCTCATACCTCTGCTGGGCGATGCTGAAAATAACCTCCCAGAAAGAGGCACATTTCCCTCGTGTCAGAATAACTTTTAAAAACTACAATGATCATCTGTTTGGGGGAAGTTTATAATCTGTTTTAAGAACCAGTGTGTTGCCACAGACAAGAGAAGGGCAATCAGAAAATATTATAAGATGGATTCAACACATTGTTCTGGCCTGTCCATATTGATGCTCATTATGATGATAATTATAATAATCATATCAAATTTAAACTTCTGACTTGTCTGCATTCGTTGGAACTACTGACTGCAGTGTTTCATTGCAGTCAGTAGTTGACTGGCTGTTCTTTTATTTGTCCTGTTACTCATATCCTAAATTCCCTTTTGTGGCTTTACAGCGATCCAATAAAGTTTCTTCTTCTAATGTTCATCTAGCCGGGGGTGCACTTCAGTTTCTAAATTTAGAAGACTTAACAAGTCAACTGTGTCCACAGTGATCACATTTTATGAGAGTGTCTCAACGTGCTGCTTTTTTAGGCTTAACTGACTCTGAATACCAAGACTTACCAAATCCCCCTTTCACCACTGACATTACATTTTAAGTGTTTATTATGAGGCTTAAATGGGCCCTATGTTGGCTCTTTTGGTGGGTTTGTGCAGCTTTCAACTTTGAGGCAACTGAGAATGATTTAGCCCATGTATTTGAGTGGTGAGAGTTTGGTTTGGACAAGTTCTAAATCTGGCTGCATTTGTAATCCTGGTGTCAGCAAACTGGGCAGTGTTTGCAGTCGTGACTGTAATAGACTTGAGAAAGGAGTTTTTTTTAAATTGCATATATGCACTTGTCAATATATTTAGTTTTCGATGTATTTATATTTAGTATTTTGTTATTATAATGCCTTGTCTTTATAACATGATTAGATGATATTAAGTGTAAGGCAGCAGAAGCAAACACGTCACACAGAAATCATGGAGGGGCTAATGCAAAACCCATACAGTTAGGATTCTGGATTGTCTTGTTGATGACAGTAAGAAGAGAGTAGTGGTTTGCAAGGCCTCAAAAAAAGAATGATAAGACCACTACAATATCCAGTGTCATAAGCCAGTAGAAAAACATTTGTGGGCGCTGGTCCTCTTTCTCTGCAGTTTAAAGCAGCTCTTTAATACAATATTCAATTAGACCTGTGTGCCCCAAATCACTTTACTGCCGACATTACAGTTGATGTTAGCTAATGCGTATGTCCCCACCTGCTTTATTGAGATCATCCTCACCAAGACTCCAAAGCCCCAGAACTGATACTTGTGTCAGGGGTCCCGGCAGACTCCGAGTTCTGGGCTGGTGGCCTGGCTGACATCAGCCTCTGGTTCCCCGTCGGCGGCTGATTTGGGATCCTGTTACTCAGTTGGTGGTCCAGCAGACATCCGCTTCTGCTGTGCTGCCTGCCTCCTGCTCTGGTGTCCAGCGTCTAGGCCCCGGTCCTGGTTTCTACTTTTGCCGCTGGCCTCCAGCATGTCCTCCTCTGCCCCTCGTTCCAATCTCCTGATCGCCTCCCAGTCCCCCCTCCAGACCCCTCCAATGACCTAGCCTCCTTTGGACTGTTCTGATGTTAGTTGTTTAGTTTTTTTCTGCAACATTTGGGAGTCTTCCTGTGCAGGGGGTACTGTTTTGCTTTTCAGTTCCTTCCTTTTCTGTTTTCCTGCTGTTTTCCTGCTCAGTGCAACACTACGTCTCCATGTCCAGTTTATTATTGCCTTATCAAAACAGCTTATCGAGGAAAACCCAAGACACTTGGTTAAATTTGTGGCAGCAGTGTTTCATTTCCCACGGGCCGCTGTTTCTCTCAGTCATGCTGTAATTACACACAGTAATCAGCTTAGCTTCCTTGGCTAGTCGGCCAACGCTGTTTTATACATATGAGGCTGAAAAAAGTGAAGTTACGGACATGTGGGACAGAGATGAGAAAGCTTTTAAACCTGGCACAGGGATGTGTGTCAGTGTTAATGGAAAGGGTGAGACAGTTGGCGATTCACTTCAGTCCTGTCTGTATCCCTGTTCCTCATGTTCCCAGCTCTTCATTGGTTTGTCCCCTTTTGGTTTTTGTCATTTTTTGCCATTTTTAATTTCTGGATTCTCCCTTGCCTCCTCCCTTTGTTGTTTGATTCGGTTTGTATGTTCCATGTTGGACTTTGTGTTGTTTTAGTTTGGACTTATTGAAGCTCACTTTTTGTTTCTATTTACTTGCATTTTTTTTGTCTTGTGTTAAGGTAATTTTCGTTTAAACTTTTAACAATTTGGATAGCCCTCATTTCAGAGATTCCAAATGTCTGATTAAGATATGTATTATGAAGGACGTGATGCTTCTGTTGTGAAATGATTCATGTAATCACAACTCTCGTTTGTTTACAAGAAAACTCCTCAGGTCATCACTATGTTCATTTTAACATATAAATAAGTGTCCCAATGAGGCAGGAGGAAAATCAACTACTGCTAGCTTACAAATTAAAAAAGCCAAAAAGACAATTTATAAAATAAAGGACCCTCAAATAAATGCCATTCAATCCAAATTAAAAGATATACCGCAATCATTATAAAAACTTAGACCTGCTGTTTCCCATGATGAAGGACACATACAACCATGTTCTCAAGACTGGCATTGCTCCTCCTTCTTGGACAGATGCAGTGATTTCTGAATAAAGATTACAACATCTTCACACACACTATGGCAAAAACAATTGAGAAAATCCTCCCCCAGGTAATCAGTCTAGGCCAGACAGGCTTTATACAGCAAAGGCAGAGACAAGACAACATTGACTGAACACCACATGTAATTGAATATATTTTTAAAAAGTCATCTTCAGGCAGTACTATCTAGCCTTGATGCAGAAAAGGCATTTGATCAATTAGTTTGGAGGTCTTGTATAGTCTGTTAGGGAAATTTGAATTTCATCAGAACTTCATTAAAACTATTAAAGCCTTACATAATGACCCAAAGGCAAGAGTAAAAACAAACAGAGCCGTATCGTACTCATTTGGCCTGGAATGAAGGACCAGATGTTGTAATGTTAGTGAAATTGTGATTACCAGGTAAATTATTATGAATTTAATGTCTTGATTTATCTCTGAAAACTTGTCTTAATGCTAACAAATTAACAAAAGTGGCCTGTATGAAGAGATTGAGATTGTGGTTTGGAGCTCCCATGAGCTTGATTTTACCCCAAACAATCTGGATGGGAGTTATAAGGGACTGGCTCATTCAGGCCTCTCCTCATATTGTACATGTTTCAATAAGGGGACACTGAGTGACTTTCAGGCACTGAAGAGACTAAATGGATCCAGGAATAGTGGCTTTTTTTTCCTTCTCAGGCATGTCACCATATGAACAGCTTTATGTTACAGAGTCAAAAGGCATTTGAAAATAACACACTGAAGGTTATTATTACAGGGCTCAAAAATTGTGGTGCCCAGGAAGTCAACCTCTACCACTTGTTTTGGTCCTGCTCAAAAGTAAATGCTTTTTGGCATAACATATATACAGGATTATTAATTATGTTTGGGACAAAAATTCTAATTAAGTGGGATGACCTTGTCTTTGGTCATTTATGTTACAAATATTAAATCCTAAGTGTTGCTGCTAAAACTAGCAATTAGAAGGAAATGACACCAGCCAGATGGCCCATCTATAGAGAACTGGCATTTTTGCAATGGAAAGAATTATATTTTCAGTGAGGCTCCAGGAATACAAATTTTAGGAAACATGGAAAAAGTGGAAAAAGTGTATTTCCTCTCAGTTTAAATCTCACTTTAAGACATACCGGCACGATTTTGTGACATCACAACCAGTTTGGAAGCCAACTGTGATCCAGTATTGAATATCAGACACCAGCTGAGTATTTTTATGTCTTAAAACTCTAACGCAATAGTGTGAAACTTATTCTTTCCTTCTAAAGTCAAGGATGTGTAAACACTGGAGTTAGTCTTATCTTACAATAAATCCTTTCAAGATGTCAAAATAATCCAAATCCCCCGCCACAGCACACAGCTGCATGAGGCTGCGGTCTGCTGGGCGGGACATAGCCAGGTCGTTGTTCATCAGAGACAAGCGGACCATCACGGAGGAGTGAGTGAGGAATAAAGGACAAAGACAAAATGACGTAAACAAGACTCGGTCTCTTGTCCTGGTCGCCGCAGCAGCGTCGCCTTTGTTGAACCTCTGTGGGCAGCTTGAAATACCTCCACTTCTCATCCAATCAGAACACTGCATCGGCTGTGAATCAGGATATTACAGTGTTATTGTTGGAGCAATACAAAGAAAGACAGTCAAGCAAATGTCAGTGATTGTTCAGTTTGACCCTATAGTGATGGAGGATATATAAAGAGTGGAACTGTATTTTTTTAAAATAAACTTGTTTAATCCACATTCAAATACATGCACACACACAGTCCACACTCCAGGCTGTGGAAGAAGAAAGCTGTGAAAGCATTTTGAAGAAAATGCTGGCCTGTTGCCATATGGCTACCTGACTTCTCTGAGGAGGCCACACACACACACACACACACACACACACACACACACACACACACACACACACACACACACACTCAAAGGAGTATGCTTCATAAACTCACGTTTCCCTCAGCTTGTCTGCACAAAATCAAATTTGATTCAAAGCTACTCTGCTGGTATGAAACCCAAAAGTAGCTGCTGCTGCACAGTTACCATGACGATGTGAGAAAACTTACCCGAAATACTATAATTTCTCTTTCCAGTAAAAGGGTGCACATGCACACATTGTAAACCCATCATTGCACTGTGCCATTACTATGTCTGACACGTGCTTTATTAGACTGCCCACACACCCCGGACATACACTGTCAGGAGCTTCTCTCACACTTCTAGCAGTTAGTCACGATGGTTGTGTCTGGAATGGCTGCAGCAGGAGCTTTTATGACGAAAACACTGACGATCTGCTGCGCACGAAAATAGAAGGTGCAGCATATTGATACAAGTATTCTATAAAAGCTATTTTGTTTTTTGTTTTTTTGCATATGCTGTTGTACAAGAACAGATTGTACCATATCTAATTTCATTACACTATAATCCAGATTCCTCCACATCTTTTCCTATTCTGTTACCAGGCCTCACCTCATATACTACCACCAGGATTTGTACCATGGTGACTGTCAGAAAGTAAATTAAGGGTTTAATAAAAGCACTTGTCTTGTCGAGAGAGTACTGTATGCACTGGGCTGATATCCATGATATCAAACAGACAGGACATCCACACACAGATATAGAATTTGGTTTTAAATGAGATGATGGTGGACAAAATGTGCCAAAATAAGTGATAATTAAAAGGATATGCTTTGAAATAGCATCCATCCATCCATCCATTATCTGTACATTATATGTACGCCGCTTAATCCTCTGTAGGGTCGCGGGGGGGCTGGAGCCTATCCCAGCTGACTTAGGGCGAAGGCAGGGGACACCCTGGACAGGTCGCCAGTCTATCACAGGGCGCTTTGAAATAGCATTCATCATATATTATTATACAGTCTTACAAGTCACATGTAAAGGTTCAGTATGTATCTGTGACTCCAATACAAACATTTCAGATGACAGCTGTATTTTGAATGGGTCCACACCCAGCAGTGATGGACATAAACCAGAGATAAGAAGTTTACCCTTCAAGCGAGTAAATGTTATTACGGAAACAAAAGTTTCTGTTTTGGTGGCCTGGAGTCTTTTCCCTGTGGGGGAAACGTGTGCATGTTGAATGTTAAAAAGCATCTCCAAATCCTGGCTAAAGCTCTGAAAACATGGCCAATAAAAGGGCAGTTGTCCTGTTGGCAGGCCCGGCTGGCCACTGAGAGGGCACTCTTTATGACTTGGCTGATAGAGATCTGCAATGACATTTCCCTCTCCTTTCTATCTGAAAGGGCCCAGGACTGACATTACAGCTCAGCATTTCAAAGGCCCAGTCAAATTGCTCTTTTTGATATTCAGTCAGGCCAGCCTTCTGGGGACCCGTGGCTTGGGGAGTCATATAAAAGAAGAGATGACAAGGAGTATCTAAGAGCTATAACACTTTTCAACAAAGCAGGGAGGAAGCTGCAATATAGAAGCACTGTGACCGAAAATCCAAGACCTCTGTGAACTTTGTCAGCTCCATAATCGCATGTGTCCAATTGAAAAAGTCCCAAAATATCTATTTGTGAAGGCTTTGACAGATTCGGGGTTGAGGCATGAACTTTACAGATTGTGTTTTCGTTGGATGCGGGTGTCCGTGCTGAGGACAGTGCGAAAAAGTCTGATTTCAGGATGAGATGACACGGACACGCGGCCTGACACTGGCCCCACAAACATGAACCCAAAAGAAGATAAAGGAAACAGTTTCACTTTTTGTCAAAGCAGAACTCTAATAGCTTTATCTGTCTGCTGTCAAACGTGTACATATTGAAAGAAAAACTGAATTTGAATCTAGGGGACAGTGTTTTCAGTTGCTTAGACCCTGGAGTAACTGGGGTTAGATGTCTATTATAATTATCTTTTAATCTGAAAATTAACAATCACTGAAGTATACGTAAATAAACACATTCAATGGATAATTATATCATAACAGACGTTGTTAAAATTCTGACCTGCAGCCCTCCTGTCAGCTGAGCTTCGAGCACTGCTTCCTGTCTCTGGGCCTTGTTCGCTCTAACTATGGCTGCGGTGAGAGTTTCAGGATGAGACCTGAAATTGAAAAATATTTTTTGATCACATACAGTTGACAACTTAGTGAAAGTTGTTCCTGCATGTAAAACATGGAGCTTCGAAAGATGCCGGCACGCTCTGGTTGTGGGAGGTGTGGGGAAGTTGGGGAAGGCTGTTGGCCAGGTTTGAACAGCACTCCCACATTGGGAAGGTGATCCACCTGTTTACCATAGCCTCTTTGTCTGGAATACAAGAAAAAGGATGTACGGAGTGCTGAGCTTACAGGATTACAGGTGCTGTTCTATATCTTGATCCATGTGGGTTAATGCACTGTCTAAAGGCAATGGTTGGTTAAAGTTATCAAACAATTCAAACAAGTCTCCACTCCCAGTAACCTAGCTAGATTGCCTCCACTTTTCATGGGAACCACAAACTTATCAGTAAAAAAAATTTTTTAATATTGTAAAGGGGCAGATGACTGAAAGCGCCATCACGTTTGTATGTGGGCTTGTTGAAAAGGTTACTATGATAAAAAAAAAAAATAGAACATAATAAATCATCTCTGTCAAAATAGAAAAAATAATCCCATAACGATGCTATAGTCTATATTTGTTTACACAAAAAAATGACAAGAATTAAAATTTCAGTTCAACTTAATATATCAGTCGTCTAAGTCGTGCAGCTGTAAAATGTAGACTTGGGATCAGCAGATGCTCAGTATGAAGGGACTGGGACCACACATAGGATCAGCTCATGCTGATCTCAGGCTGGGGCACAGAGGGCCGTGCCTGCTGTGTCAGCCTGCTAACCCATCATCATATGCTGTATGGGCAGAGGCTCTGTAGGCCCGCCAGCTTTAAACTGTCATTAACATTTACACTGACACACTGTCTCTGTTCAGGTTACTCCATGCTGCTCTCTGCTGGTGCAACACCAACAAGTAAGTCAGTCAGTCTGGCAGTCTGTTCACACTGAGCTCACCTGGGAAGTCGTGATGGTTTTATACATGAGTGACAGATACCAGACATCCTCAGAGGCCGCTGAATCACCAGTATTGTGACAGTGGCCATGTCACGGTGCAGGCAGAGTTATTCTCTTCTTTATTGTGTCTCACTTGGGTTTCCGCCTTGTCAGTAAACATACTGGAAATACATATAGTAGTGGTGTTGGGCCTGCTAACTTAAAACCTGTAACTAGATTTTTGAATTGAACCCAAAAGTATCAGTACTCAGATATGTCTGATATGACTGAATCAGTGATAGATCTGCTCAGAAATGTCAGTCCAACACGTCTGACTCTCCTCACTGTGTGGGGCTGACAGTCTCCATGCAGTGCTGGCTGCTGTCTTACGTTACACAACTGATTTTCTCAAAGGCAAATGCTGCAAAATCCGTCCAGCCGCATTCATAAAAACAGATTTAGTTTAGGTGCTTCGGCTCAATCTTCCTGTCTTATGATGGACATGAGAAGTCCCCAGTGGCATGAGTCACAGGAGGATACAGCAGTGACTGGCAGGACCACCACCGAGAATCTGATCCACGCACACACACCGGTGAGAAAAGCAAGGCATCATTACCACCTTTGATTTCACTACACATATTAGCTATGCATGAGGTGTGCCCATGAAACATTTAATATTTACATTCAGGTGGCAACTAAAACTCAGGGATTTGAAATGCATTCATTTTTCCTCTCTGTTTCAGATTTTATATACAATTTTCATTTTACTGACAAAAAAAATATCAAAAAACAAAAAAACAACCCTGATCATGAGAGTTGTTGTTTTTTCAGGGCCTGGTGGTGTTTGCTTCTCCGTGATCTCAGTTTAGTATGCAGCGATTAGCATCATTTTCATGGTACAATTATAGTCAGGAAAATACCCAATTTCATGATAATTACACACCTATTTATTTCACAACACTACTGATGTATAAAATCCATTGGGTATTTTGATGTATCTTATTCCCATGAGATTTTTTTTTTTTTCCAACAGCTGCTGCCTTTCATCAGATTAATACTACATTAATCAAAGAGCACAGTAGCCTGTAACGCTATAATAAATACAAAATAACAAAAAGTCAGGTCAAAGTGCAAAGTTGTGGTAAAAAACAAGAACAAATGAAGTGAGAAGACGTCTTAATAAATGCTGTTTCAGTGAACATTTATGTAAAATAATGCAACGCTTCTTTTCCTGCTCCTGCTGACAGTTTATGTTGCACTGAAAGCAGGTTGACAGTGACATCAGTTAATGGCTGCATCCCATGAAGTTACTTGGTGAAAAATAAAATCATAGCAGAAACTGAAAGTGTTTCTGATCAAGGATTCCTCAAATATTCCTCTGAGGGACGTGTCACTGGCCTTCTTTCATTTTAGACGTGTACATGGTGGGCACTGTTAGGTGGACAATACAGCTTTAAAAATGACAGTGTTCATACGACCAGGAAAAGTTCTGTCAGTCTGTGGAGTGAAACTTTGGAACACTTTTAATGTAGAGCTAAATCCATGTCCAAACATAAACTAGTTCAAAATATGGTAGAAAGATAATTATATATAAAGACATCATTTTCCACAGGCACAGGGATGTAGAAGAGGTTTGACAATCACCAGCTGTTTTACAGAGGTTACTGTTTATTTTTCTTTTTATTTATTTGGTTATTTAATGCTTATTTTTTTCTTCTTATCTCTATTCTATTCCATACAGATAGAAATAAGGAATAATAATCATATTTTACATTATTATATTTTATACACATAATATTGTGTGTGTGTGTCTAAATATGTGTATATGTATATTGTATATCTTATTGAATATATGTAATGTATATACGTGTGTTTGTATATATATATATATGTAATGTATATGCATGTGTGTGTATATATATACATATATATACTCATATACAAAAAAATAACTGGTCAACATGATGAAAAGATAAATGATAAAAATATGTTATTCATGAATTCATATTTTCTGATCAGGATAGTATATCAGTGATGAACTTAAGTTTTTGTATGACAAAAATAAAAGCTATCCATTCTAAATATACACAAGATGAGGAGAATGAATTGAATGAATTAGGGTAAAGCTTTAGACCATTAAAGCTGGTTGATTAACATTCAGTGACTTATGGAGAAAGGATGGAATAAATGAGTTTATACTTCTTCTCACTACTTTTCCAATATGTAAAAAAAAGTCAGCACCTGACAATTTATCTTGCTTCATACTTTTCATTGTCTATAAGTAACTCTCTTAAGTGCTATTATTTCATCAGTATGCTTTACAATAATTTACCTTGAATAAACTTGAAATAGTCACATCGTAGTATGCTACATAGTACCAAGAAATGCACTCTTACAAAGGAGAAATGCATGTATATAAACCTTTAACACACTGTATGCTAAAAGTATCATTCATATCATGTGGATGAATAGGTCAAATCATATAGTACTGCAATACTGCAGAGACTGGGGAAAACAAAATGTAGCTGTGTGTAGCAAACACTTATTTCTATATCTCTTCCTAACTGGACTGGTGATCTTTGTGTTCCACTTCTACTCCACTGCTAGCTCAGACAAACCAAACAAGCCTTTTTTCATCCTATATGAACTTGTGTGTGTGTGTGAGTCTGTGTGTGTGTGTGGGCCGGTGACAGCTTCCGTTTGAGACGCAGCAGAATTCAGTTTTCTTCTTCTTTCCAGACGCTTTAATCATCTCTGATCTCCTCATAATTATCTCGTTATTCTAACTGTAGATGACGTAGTTACAGGTAGCTCCACCTCAGACAGCTACAGCAGTAAAAAAAAAAAAGTCTGTTATTACTATTATCTACTATTAACAATCTGATATTAAAAAAATATACAATAAGTCATATTTCTGCAGTCATTACATTTATGGTTGATACTTCTGTACTCTAACCAGGACTTTGATTGCAGGACTTTTACTGTTAACTTAAAGGTTCTGAGTACTTCTTCCACCAGTGACATGAGCAGGTATGAACATACGATCGTATTCTGGAGGCCTGAGGCAGGTCGGACCTCCTCACAATCACTCACTTTTTCTAACCAGTGAGCTTATAAAACGAAGATTTATTCGCAGTTAGCGCTCCAATACGGCAGCATAATGAAGTGTGTCCCTCTCTCAAATCCGTTATGAGTGGGTGGAGAGAATGACGGGGCTGGTGGGGTCATGTAGTTCAGAAACCAGGAGTCCAGGGCTGGCTAGGCGCACCCCATGTGCTCATGACCCTCCTCCGGTCCCAAAAACGACAGAAGAGAATAAAATGGATCATTAAAGTTGTAGTGGAGAGAGACAGTTTCTCCTTTACAAAACCAATTCCTTCGAGCGATGTAACACACACCAACACGGCGAGCACCCCAGGACTTTGACAGCTTCTGTGTGTGTGCCCTTTGATTGATGAGGCCTATTCCAAATGTTTTTTCATCCAAATCAGTGGGAGTTTAAGTGCCTCGTGCATGTTAATACCAAACAAAACATTAGCCGAGCGGTCCCATCGCTGACTCCCTCTCTGCTGATTTCATCAGTCATCTCTCTGTGGCTCCACGGGACTCCAGGACACAGAGGGGTGTGAAGGGAAAAATGAAAGGCAGACACATTAGAGGCTGGTAATTTTACACACATGCTGCTATGAGACTTCCACATGTTTTATGCAAACTGTCATTTTATCTGTTTTCTGTCAGTGACTCTGGATTTGCCCTCAACATTTTGTGTTGCGTTTCTTACGACATTCAGTGGCCTGACTGTATGTGGAGGCCAACTGCTGACAGGATGAAGCCAAAGAGGAGACGATGGTTGATTGTGACGGACCGAGGGTCTGAGGACAGACTGTAAAGCCCATTGAGGCAATGTGGTTGGGATGTTGGGCTATATCGATAAAAAATAAAACAATACAAAAAAATAAAAACATGTGGTGTTGATCTAATTGGCATGCATTGGGCCGTGTTAGACTCATCAGCTGTCACTCAGAGGGGGAGGGGTGTCTGCCTCCCCCAACTGAGTGGGGTCAAGTTGGAATTCACCTCTTCCTTCAAAATCCCAGTCAATACATGACACAGCAACAGCGAGCAACTAACAATTTCTCACAATACAAACCTCAACAAGCTAGCGGCATTTATCGGTTTTTGACAGGGTTCGCTCCCCAGATAGCGATATGTGGGCAGTCCAGTCCTCTTTGCCAGATCCGAGCCATGCATCATGCTCACGTGTCAACCGGAAGTGGCCCAAGTCTGGGTCAGATCCAGCCCATCACCAACAGAAACAAACTGTGGCCCAGACTTGCGTAGACGTGCAGTCACATAGGGTAGGGGTTGGGAATGAGACTCAAAAATCTACTTTCTTATAGAAAGCAAAAAAGTAACGAGTAACATAACCCGTTATGTCTGCAATTCAAGTAATCTGTTTTTCATAAAAGTAATCCATTACTGGTAAAAATAGTAAGAAAGCTTCTTTTTTTTCCCTCCACAAAAATGTTCCCAAACTGGAACAGAAGAGTTTCTGGCTAACTTTGTTTGACCCAAACTTGTGCTTTTTGACACTCCTTTGTCCCACACACCTGAGTGAACACTAAAATCTGATGATGCTCCTGAATGTCAGGTCTCGCAGTTTGTTTAGTTCCCCTCACAGAGATAAAGACACTGATCAAGGTCTGGTGCAAAATCTTGTCGTCCTCCACAGAAAGATTTCCAGGGACACGGGATAAGCTACCGGGAGCTGCCATTAACTCCCCACAGCTCTGTGAGCTGCGGCGGAAAAGCTGCATATGAAATCCGCCTGAGGAGAGAAGCAGAGGGCTGGAGTGCCACTAATGGCTCGATGTGGCCCCTGACTGTGTTCATTTCAGAGCAACCCAAGCTCATCCTCTCCCTACTGGGCAGCTAATGCAATTACACCCTCGCATCTGCAGGGGGCTCCCTCTGTCTCCATCTCCACCTCAGCCCACTGCTTTCTCTGTGACTTTGTGTGTGTTAGGTGGGTAGGTGTGTGTGTGTGTGTGTGTGTGTTTGTGTGTGCGTGGTGGAGGGAGAGGTAGAAGCTGGGACTGGTAGGTCTCATGCTCACGATTTACGGTTAATCAATCATCGTGCCGCCTTAATGACACCCTGCTGCTTCCCTAATGTCTTCTGGCAGAGGCAGCCCGCCGCTGGCACAGAGCTCATGCAGGCACACATATGGTCGCCTCAAGTGAGTGACAGGACCCCTTTCATGTGTGCTGCCCTGCACGGCGGATGCCATCAGCCACATACAGCCGCCGCTGGCGAGGAATGGAACAGTGGTGAAGGGGGAAAATGAGAAAAGAAAAGAGGAGGAAGAAAGTCATAGAAAGAGTAGAGCAGAATTATTGTGCCTCGCCTCATTGGCTCGTCCTCCTGGTCTCCTAAAAGTAAACTTTAAGGAAAAATACAGCGTGATAAGCGAGGAAAGTGTCACTGTCAGCTCCTGTGAGGAGTGAAATCAGCATCTGAGGAAGGCACACAATACTCTCTGGTACATCATAAGACTGTAAGACTAAGGTACATCTGATAATTAAAATGAATACTGGGGAGAATTAACTCAGACACTTTTACCACAATGTTCACATATTTTGGTGAACTCCAGTCCTTCTTTAGCACTGCTAGCTGTGTAGCTCTGTAGATGGTGGTGTCAAGTGGCCAGTCCATCACTGTGATCCACACTTAAACATCCAGTATGTCCTCACACCTAAACGACTGAACGGGACAAAAACAACAGGACAACTGTGTGGAAGCGAGGCTGAGCCTCCTGTCCAGGATCCTTGTCGTTCCCCACGGCTGTGATGTCATGATGACGCCTCACACTGCACCACAGAGGTGTCCTGCCTTTAGGGTGTGGCAACATGAGAAGGGAAGGTGTTGAATGTTTCTTAGGAAGTTAACACGTGCAATCAAATGACCAACCTACCATGCTTCAGTTGCTTCATAACAACTGAGCGAACTCCACCCAAGTGATGATGACCGGGAGATGTCATGACCATGAATGAACCCAATGCCTGCCTGGAACTTACTGTAAGATATGTGTAATTTATTAATTGGGTCTACACTGAGATCATCGATGCTGTATATAACTCATCATCAGGACCGTTTACAGATACATGTAGGGCGACGTCACATCAGTTTGGACCTGTTTTAGCAGGAAAAGAACAGGTGGATTTTATAACATGGCTGCATTCCATTTATGTGAGCTGGTTTTCAGGGCTCTGGTACTGTGCACGCTCACTCATTGACATGGCTTACTCGGACACTAACTAGAATGACACCACCGTTAATGTCATTGGACACACCTGGGCCGTTCGAGTCAAAATGTCTGCTGTGATAAGGGTCTGTTAGCAGCCCAAAGATCTGCCGTCATATGATTTGGTAGAACTCAATCAATTTGTCATGATCGTCAAGCTCTGGTTGGCCACACCGCAGATCTCTGGTTCTGGTCAAATGAGCTATTGCTGAATGTACAAACATGATCACATCTTATCTCCTAGAAATAGGCTTTAACCCTTTTTTTCTGAAGGGCCTGGTGAGCTGTCATTCTGCAGGACAAAGTGTACAGCCATGAGGTGCTTTGAGCAAAATGCAGACTTCACCGTGCTAACATGCTGCAGGTGTAATGTAAGCAGTGATCACCAGGTTAGGTTAACATGCCAACATGCTTACATTTGCTAGTTAGCACTGTACATAATGATGTTGATGGAGATGTCATTTGTCATAGTTAAGTTTTGGAAAAATGGAAATTCTGGTGGGATGGTGGTACGTGATGAAAAGTCCAGAGACATTAGGATTCATCCTCTGGGAGCATGAATTAAATATATATATAGTAAAGTATAGTAATCCAACCAATAGTGGCTATTTTAGTCTGCACAGGGCCTAGACTGCCAGCCTTAGAGCCAAGGCACGCCATCTATATGTCTCTCCAGTATGTCTATGGCATCAGCATTACAATGCAAGAAACTCACAGATGCAGCTCAGTGGAAAAAGAACTCACACAAAAGAACAGAAACGGTAAATAGTCAACAACAGTAGTACTGAAATCACTGGCTGTGGCCTGAGGTCAGTCGCTGCCTCAGAGATGGTTTTGGGAAAGAGGAAAGAGATGAAAGGTTTCACCCATGTAGCTGATAGATGGTGCTTTTCTTCTCAATCCTCTGAGAATACCACCACCGACCTCAGGAATGCATAGCATGTATCAGGCCGTTCAGATTAAATTATGTCCACAGTGCAGAGCCATACCAAATATAGCCGCGATGTTTCCTGGCTCTCAGGAGACAAACCCTCTGAGAATCTAAAATGACATTTATCCTAATCTGACATGGCATTTGCCCCAAACAAAGCCCGAAGCCGAGTGTCATCACATCAGTCAGAGAGAAGACCATAATAGGCCCTTTGGAGCCAGTTCACAGCGTGCCCTACTGTGGCCCAAACCTGGCACGGTACGGCGCGTCATTTTGCATCCCGGCATCTCATCCGCACAGACAATCAACAGCGCTGTTTCTATGGAAAAGAGTTGGGAGTCCATTTGCATGCAGGCGGGTGCAGGGGGAGGCCCATCTGTCCAGTGGAGCGCTTTCTAATTTATGTTAGTTGTTGTTGTCATCGTTGTCAACACACAGCAGCACCTCCTCGTCACTCTCCACACACACACACACACACACACACATACACCCTCTCCTCTTCAGTAGAAGTGACAGCGAAGGAGCTCTGGAACTAAAAAAGCAATCCATCATGTGAGTAAAGCCCCAGTTTGACACCAGACACAGACTGTTGTTAGACTGACAAGAAAAACTGAGCCTGAGGTGATTCATTCAAATACATGCACATGGAAAATATATACATATTCATAAATACCTCCTCCATATGATTTCTTTCGTATAAAAAAAACATATCATTTAAATTGTATCCACTGTATGTATAGTACAGAGAATAAATGGCTCTACACTTCGGCTTGGAGCAGCTGGGAAAGCCTTTTGCAACAATGTCTGACATGGTTCTTTGAAAAAGGTAACCACAGAAATCAAAAATATGATTATTACACCTTTTTTCGAGTCTGTCACTGTTTGAACTCTGAAAATAAATGGTTTTTTTTGTGACATAGAGCATCAGAGTGAAACGCATGATGAAACCAACTTAAATTAAATGCCATATCATAATTACACACCAAGACTTCATTTGGTGGAAGCTCACTGTACGAGCACATGTTCTCAGACTGACGAAGCACACTCGGGATGAAATACATTACTTGCTCTTTGGCTTGCAGAGGAATGCATCATAAAGTGGCCATAATCAAAACATCTCTGGATCAATCAGCTGCTGCAGTAGCCGCGAGCACTTCTCGGTTCACCGTCGACAAAATCAGTTTAAACAGGGCTGCTCGAAATATTCTGCTCCTGCCTGTAACCTTGTTACATTTCACTTTATTCACGTCATGTTGCATCACTGTATGCTGTATGTTTTTTTTTAGATTTGCTAATTTGATTTTAAAAAAAAACAAAAACAAAAAAAAACATTTAGGGGATTACTCTGCGTACATCTTGTGGGAGTTCAAGTTTGTGAACAGTAGGATCAATGTAAATGTAAATGTGTAATGTGAAAGTGGCCGCTTGTAGTCGTGAAACCACAGAGATGTATCAGCTGACTCTCAGCTCCACAGTCCACTTCGGCACCTTTCAGCTCAATATTTTGGTTTCACCACACACAACTTCACTGTTCTGGTTGACTCTCACTGTTCTCATAGCAGTCCTCTTTAAACATTGTTCAGCTCAGTAACTACTTAGTGAAAGTGGTGAGGCATTTAACAGCTAAAGAGATGCCCTTTGTACTTATATTGTGCTTATTATTTGGGTAGTGTGACAGAATTATTTTGACTAAATGATCAAATAATAAATACGCTGAGTCTTACTTATTGAATTATTTAGATAAAAGTGAAAATTCCTTCAGTAGATTTATATAATAATAATAATTTGAGATAAATTAAATGTTTATCAAATAGCTGTTATATAATGTGCATGAATTGCGTATATTAAATTTTATCACCTTTGTGAATTTTCATGCAAGCCATGATAACATTTTCCTGAAAAAAAAAAAAAAAAAGATTTACCCTTTGTAGGTGTATTTGTATAGTATCAACTATAACTATATGTTTTACAAGCGAGGACCTTTCTGTCTGAATCCAGTGCACATAATTAGGCACGTGTAGCCTTGTTCAGGATTGTCTCGTGTGCGCTGCTCTGGTTAATTTTCAACCTTGATATCTTTTCCTTTGAAAACCAAAAGCTGTTCAAAATCCGTCAGATACCATACTCAGATAAAGCTTAAATTTCACTGTAGTGTCACTCGTCAAAGTAAGTCCCCCAGTCTGAGGTCCTGCCTCATTGTGGTGCACAACGCTGGCGACCATTCCTGAAAGCACCTACTGACCCACAGCTGTGGTGGGAGATTTCCCCCCACAACAAGGGACAATGAGCCTGTTCTACACTCAGAAACAAACTTCGGCAGGCCACACACAGGTGAGACAGAGAAGGGGACATGTATTGATGAATACAATATTAAAATCCAGCTGGACTGTCATAAGGTTCTAGATGCTACCATAAATGGAGGTTCTGTTCATGAAGCCCAGATAGCTCGTAGATTTATAGGACATTCAAATAAGGTTACAGTTGTAACCCTCAGAAAGGAATGTAGTTTCTCTATGTAGAGCAACCTGAGAACATTGTGTTGTTATTTTTAACAGTTGCCTCTCTAGCAGGAGATAAAGGAGACAGACAGGAGGGGAAAGTTTCATCACTGATAAATTAATATAGATTTCAAGGCTTCAGTGACAAGTACAAAAAATTTGTATAGCTGCTATTTAATGTTACGGTAATGTGATGCTGCCACCTACTGGAGGCCATTCATCAGTGTGTCCTAGACTTGGTTCCGGTCCTCTTCATGTTGAATCTATGGTGGTGTTGGAACATGGGATATGTAGTTTACACAGAGAAAGAAAGACTCATGAGGTTTGAAAGTGTAAACTCATCTTTAACATTTAAAAGACTATTAGATTGTCCAGTAATCACAGGGTTGGGAGATACTGACTCCTACTCGCCTCATGTTTCTCAAGTGTCCTGCTTAAAGGGTCACTCCACCAGTTTAACACATTAAAGTGTGTTTACAGGTGTTGGGGAGTACTACTGCATATGTGGAAACAGTAGTATTAAGTCGTTTGGGACTCCAGAGGAAGCTGCACGTAATCCGTTAAACTACCTACAGTGATGTCACTCAGTGGCATTGCAGGTAATGTAGTCGCAA
Organism: Sparidentex hasta; assembly: GCA_030272975.1. Taxonomy (NCBI): domain Eukaryota; kingdom Metazoa; phylum Chordata; class Actinopteri; order Spariformes; family Sparidae; genus Sparidentex; species Sparidentex hasta. Next base: position 58,715 of record JARJLU010018516.1, on the reverse strand, counting down.
GAATTTGAAAAGCTCACAAAAAAAAAAGCAACATATTCAGTGTTTGAGCGAAACTCCCAGTAAAAACCATGATCACATAGTCATTCAAGTTCTGGGAAAATAAGCATTTTATTTTAAACCATGTCAACATAGGCAATGGCTCTACAAAATGGTTTGAAGTCCAGATGAAATGGTACCCCAAGTAGCTTCTGTGTCATGACAGATTGAATCTTAGCTCTGTGCTGCTATAAGCCTGATGTCACAATATTGTCGGTTGGTTCCGACATATGTAACCACACATCTCTTCATAAAAACTAATGTACTGTATCACAATATTTCCAAATACCTCGATATTGATTAGTCAGTAAGTTCAGAAAACGAAGCAGCCTTTCTACCACTTAAACATGAAACTATACCCAAAACTTAAGACGATACAGTCATGCTAACATGTGATATTGCTGTATGAGAACACAAAAAAATTCAATCGGGTTTTGTTTTTCATAGCTTATATTGTTAAAACAGGTGCACAATGATGTGATCTGACAAGGCATTTTTCCATTTCATTGACTTTAAAAGTTTCTCACTTTATGATAAATAAAAAATTTAAAAAAACTTAAAAAAAAAAAAAATACTCCACAGCCTAAGACACAACTATATTTGTAAAAAGGAAAAAAAAAAAAAAAAAAAAAAAGATATAAACAACATATACATGCAAAAAACTAAAATGTCAGACTCAAAAACCCTCAAAATTAAAACTAACTGAGGCTTTGGTTAAGTCAAGATGACATGAGAACAAACCCAGACTATGAGCTGTTGATGTCTCTTCATTATTTTTTTTTTTTTTAAATATAAAAAGAGCACAGAGTTGGAACATAGCAACGTTAACAGTCCTGTTCCCGGTCAACTCAAGATAACATGCATCCTCTTGCTGTTCTCGATCATCAGACAAAAAACTGTAGAGATCTTCAGGTAATGTCCACCAAACCTCAACCAGAAAAGGAATGTGTAGTTTCCTCGATACTAGGCACACTGGGAAATTCAGTTGTCATTTTAAGTTAAACACAAATTCCCACCAGGCCAACTACTCGTCCATTAATGTCTTCAACCACTAGAACACTCGGTCGAACTCCGTCTGACTGGTGGTGGCTGGGTTTCTGTTCTGGTTGGGCTGTTGCTGCGGCATGTGGCCTCTCCGCCTGGGTGGGGCCAGATATTCAAACATGGACGTGTTGTGGGTGGAGAGCATGTTCTTCAGGTCTGACGGCATGGGGTCGGACCAGAAGAAGTCGTGGTTGAGCGCGTCGTCGCTGTCAATGCGCGTTGCCGGATCCAGGACCAGGAGTTTATCTATCAGGTCCAGGGCGTACGGGTCTTTGACGTAGGCTTTCAGACGATCTTTCACTTTTCTTTTCTGGCCTTTGGGCAGCTCCATTTTCTGATACAGTTCGTACTTTTTATCCACGCCAGGCCACACCTGATGGAAAAACAAAATGTGTCAGGATTTAGTCGACAAAGACGACAAGGTATGATTCCAAGTAACGCACCTTCTGTTATGTTCCCATCATGATGTAATCTTACCTCAGCAGTGATAGAGCCACAGAGCTGGCTGATTAGAGTGAGCTGGTGCTGCTCAGTGTTGCCTTGCATTATTGGACTTCTGGTCCACATCTCTGCCATTATGCAGCCCCCTCCCCACAGGTCAATGGGGGGGCCGTAGTCTCGCTCACCTACCAATCAAAAATTAAAAAAAATAATTTAACTACCTTTAAATTAATCTGCAGCAGAGTTGGCTGCTCATCCTTCTCACCGAGTGATTTGCAGAAAGAAATGTAAATTCTGTTCAAAGGAATATTGACGTTGTCCTGTTTGATTTAGACATTTCAGTACATGACCATATTTGTGCTTTTGTGCACTGAGTCTGAGTTGAGATAGTCGTCTCTTACCCAGCAGCAGCTCTGGAGGTCTGTACCAGAGTGTGACCACGCGGTTAGTGTAGCGGTTTCCCTGGCTGTTTTTAGCCAGACTGAAGGCTCGAGCCAAACCAAAGTCAGCCAGCTTCAGGACACCGTCTCTGGTGATGAGCACATTGGCTGCTTTCATGTCCCTGTGAAGAATCTGAGCCAAGAGAGGGCAACATTAGACCACAAGCCTTTATAACAGGGACAAAAATAGGTAAGCAACCAGAGGGTATTTCTTGGTTTTCACTGTGATATGGTCAATATTCTTCATTCATCTACCTTAAAGGTTTCTGCTGTGAATGCATTTGATTTAGGCTGGCTCAAAAGCTTAGTATTCAATATGAGCACCATATATTTCTTGCAAAGGATAATGTTTCATCTCAGTACTTGCTTGTATTAAACACCTACATTCCTCCTGCCTCCTAATTCTGCCAACAAGCTAAAGGACTCAAATGCAAATTGTGAGAGTAAACAGACCAGTTCCTTGCTGCATAAGGAAGTGCTCCTAAAGGTTGATTTACTGGTGCAGGCACAACAACCTACACAAGTGTCCTACAATATACTGAGCATTTATACATTTATGCATGTCCTGAGGTGTGGGGTGTCTGGCGATGTGAACGGATTGCCAGCTAACTTTCCCCTTTAAATACACTGACTCACAGCTTTAGACTCACAGGGTTAGGCAGAGTAAACAGGCCTGCAGAGTGTCTGCAGGGCTCCATCAAAAATCAGCTTGAATGACTCAAGTTTCTGCAAGCCGCATTTGCTAGCGGGCTGTCCGTTTGTTCATTCAGCCGTCTGCTCTCCCTTGCCAAAAGAGTATGCGGCAGCGCAGGGAGGCTCCATCGGGTTTACAAAGCTTCTGGTCAAGTGGCATCAGAGTGTGTTACTACATCTTTGACATCCCCAATAACAACAATAATAATGTTGTTTTAAGATCACAGATATAGGCTTTAAATTACAAGAAAACAGGATCTATTTATTTAGGATGCCAGTATTTTGCAGTAGCTGATACAGTATCAATGTGACCAGGGATACATCCTTCCACATTAAAAAGTTATTCTAATGAGCGATACTGATTGTGTTATTCTGCACCACCACCAGCAGCAGCATCTGCTCATTGTGTCAATTCAGTGTGAGCTTTCTTGAGTGGTTGTTCGCCTTCATCAGTGCCTCACCTTGTTTCTGTGGATGTAGTACAATCCATTGAGCAACATCTGCATGACCTTCTTGATTTCTGCCAAGGTGAACTTTACATTAGCATTGCTCAGCAGGCCAGCCAGGTCATGCTCACAGAAGTCAAACACCAGGTAGATGCTGCCTTTGTATCTGTTGAATTGAGTAGCTTCAAGAACAATGAAAGGGAAAAAAAAGAATGAAACCATCAACATCTCTACGGCAAATGTGTGACCTAGAAAGAACAAAACACACACAAATCAACATTTAGAACAAAAGTTATGGACTGGGGACATGTGACACCAACCTTTGGTTCTGCAGATCTCAATCAGATTGACCACATTCTCATGTTTGAGCAGCTGCAGGATCTTGATCTCTCTCAGGGCAGTGATTGGGAACTGAAACAAAGCAGCCAAAGGAAACTATATAAATACCTAGGCTTATGCAACCACAGCAGAGCAAAGACAAGCACCACCATTACCCCCATTCAAAGTGAACAAGTGCTGGTTCTGGGCTGGTGCTAGTTCGGAGACAGTTCAACCTGTGAACCTTCTAAGAGCTGGATTGCTTTTCCATGGGCATGAGAGCCACCATAGAGATACATCATGCAGTCACTGTATACAGCTCCAAATTCCCAGCATTGCTAGGAACAACTATGTGGACTACACTGATGCTTTACAAGCGTTGCTCCTGGCTTTGCAAGCCTACACTGGCATCCAAACATAACTGGTCCTCAGAGCACTGTTGTGCCGGTTAGTGAACATACTTAAAATCTAGTTTATGCTACTGTGAATGAGGCAGAACATGCAGAACTAGCTCTGGATTCTAGAAAAGGAAAGTCATCAGTAGAATTAGTTTGTCCTTGGTCACAATGCGGTTCGTTGTTCTAGACCAGCAAATGTTGGTGCCACTCTGAAAGCCAAGTTATCCTGGCTGGGAGCCACTTCTGTGGCTGTCGAAACACAAGGAACTGGTTCCAGAGTAGGCATTGGCTCTGAACCAGCACCTGAACCAAGGGGTATATGAGCACAGGTTGCATTCAAAAGCTAATAATTCGGTCACAAAATGGTTGCAAAAATGAATATAACTTCTTTACAAATAAAAGCTCCCTGTTAATTAGTCAATTAAAAGCTTTCATTATGAGGCAGTATTACAGGAAACTTCGTGTTTTCAGGAGCAGTAACTAAACATGACTCCTAAAACAGCTGACAGAGAACAGGAAGAAACAGTAAACAGCAGATGTTGGAAGCTACAAGATTACCGAGAGCTAAACAGTGACTTAAAAAAAAAAAAAAACCAAAACATATTTTTCTCAGGTTCCCTTCACCAACATTAGTTCAGTACTGATTTGAGGGGGAAACTGGTGTCTGTTACAGATTGGCTGAAGTTGCGAGACGTCACTGCAGCCAGCTTGGCCCTAGCTTGGCTCTTCTTGCCACAGTAAAAAAGGCAAAGCAAATCAGCACGGCTCCATTTGGCTTGGTGTGGCTAAAAGTGTTAGTGTAACAACAGCATAGGATACGCAACTCCTTTTAAAAAAGGACAGTTCTGCTTTATTACAACTTGAATCTTGTTTTCAATGTCCTCCTGTGGGGCAGGGGTGTTAAACCAGACTTTGATCAAACTGTCAAAATTAGTCTGTGGTGATAAACAATAAACCAAGAGTGTCTTATTACACTGCCCTTTTCTCACCCAAAATTTTTTAGTTTAGCTACAACTGTGAAAATGGTTAAACAAGACAGTGCTGATCAAACATGAACCATGATCCTGTTCATCATCCATTTCTCTACTAAATGGTTTTCAGGAACATCTTGATAAGCTGTTTAGATGAAACACTAATTGTTTGTCACTAACTGACCTTACAGTTTCCTGTTTCAAAACCCATCACTAGCCAAAAACAAGCACCGCCCAAATGGCAGTATGTCACCCATCAGCATGAGTGATTATTGGTCAGGTGCAGTGCATTCAGGTTGTTGTAGGTTTTCAACAGATGGGAAAATACACCACCCCCTACTTTCCTCTTGTCATGTAGCACCAGTTGCACAATTCAGCACACATTGACAAGTGCTCACAGAGCAACACAAGTGTCCCAATCATGCGGACAATCAACATATCAAAACATTCACTAAACTATAAAAGCAGACTCTGATTGGCCCCTTACCCCTTCTTTCTCGTTTTCCATCAAAACTTTCTTCAGTGCGACCTTCTTCCCGGTCTGTCTGTGTTTTGCCTTGAACACCTCCCTGTGAAGAGAATTTAAAAAGACACGAGAGATAAATGAACACTTCCACTTAGCTAACCACATGATGGTCAACACTCACAAACAGTGAGTATGGTTGTGAATATGAAATACGTTGGTAAATTGTTCTTATGTAAACATAGACTATTAAAGCAAATTTCCACATGGATATTCGATATAAGACAATATCCGGTAAAACTGGATAAAGTTCTGACAGCTAACTTACGTTTTAAGGAGTAGGTTCCCCAAATCTCCCAATATGTAACAGATGTGGTCATGAAACGCCCCGTGCCATCTTGTCTTGTACCGTTAACATGTTGTTTATTACTGTTAGCTAGTACTGCTAATGTTAGCCACGAATAATACACAAATGGAATTCCCAGAAACATTCTCACGACACGATGTTACCGTTATACTCACCCAAAGGTCCCTTGTCCTATTTTTGCCATTTTTTCATATTTGGAGAACTCGTCACAGAAGGGGAATTCTACTCCATCGTAGTATTTCGACATTATGGCGGCCTCCCGGTCAGGCCTGAAGAGGTATTTCATTTAGTATATGGGTATTTACGTCAAAACACGATCTATGTGAAACATGATGGAATTTCTTTAAATCGATGACAATACACAAGTTCAATGAATAAAACTGTAAGCGGCTATTTACTTACTTTTCAGCCCCGCCGGCATTGCTGGTTTTATCTCGCTGCATCTTCTCACGGTCCATTCGAGTCTGCGACTGCGTCGACGGATGCGCGACCTTATGATGTCACTGCGATGCATTCACGGTGCAACTCGGGCTCGGAGACGTCTGACTGTGGCGAGTAGTTTCATATTTCATCGTCATTCTGAAAATACTCGACATCCCATTGATGACACAGGATGCAGTAACGCTTAAGATAAATAGATGAATGAAAAATATTTGTATTCTCATTATCCGTCGTATGTTGATAGTTGTTATGAGTTGTCATCTAGACAACAGCTCAGCTGTCACAGTTACAAGTATAGCCCGTGATCTGTATGTTTTTTTTGTGTGTGTTTGCGACGTTGTAGCTATATGAACGTGGAAGTTGTAGCTGTTGTTGTAATTATCAGAGCAGTATTTAATGGTGGCAATGTGGGACAAGTGTACTGTAATAACCTGGGAGCGACACCTAGCGGTCTGGAGGCGTGTATCTTTCGTGTTTTTTCCAGCCGACTTTCATTTGACTTTAGATAAAACGACCAACCAAATATCATGATTTCTTTTTTTGTTTATCATATTATTACATTATGGCCATGGATTTAACAGACATGTAAGGCAAACATGGCGATACAAGTACATTAAACTTCCCTTCATAATAACCTGACGGTGTTGTTTGATTTTTTTAATCATTATTATTTTGTCAATTACATTTGGAATATGTTTTATATAATATTTAATATTCAGGCAATGTAAAAAATAATACAGTTAGCAGATTAGTTAGTTTCACACATATACAGGTGCCCAGTCCATATGTATCAAGTACACTGTGACATGAAAGGAATGAAATTACATTAGCAACTTAAATCAAACTAATTAAGTACTGGCTGAAAGAAAACCAAAGCTGTGTGTTGATGTGTGTGTTTTATTGTGTTGTGGTTGTATGACACAGAACATTGACTGCTGTATGCGTTAATCATGCTGTGCTTGTAAAAGCACACTGAGGGACAAGAGTTGAAGATAAGCCTAAGCTGTGAACTCTCTGTGCAGCATATCCGTGACATTGTCTGTATTGGATCTATACATCGTCCCCTTTCAAATAAAATTACATTAGTTAATAAGTGCAAACGTGACCGAGTAACATTTGTCATCAGCACAAAAAACGACTTTGATTGTTTTGAAGAAGGGGCGTGGCGTGATGTCATCACCCATGTGAATGAACTCTACCATATTTGGCTGCAGCTTCCTGTGACAACACGACGCTCATCATGGGCTGCATGTCGCGCGTGTTACAGAGGAGCTCCGCGTTTACCGCGCGGCTCCGGCAGAAGGACTGGGCGTGCAGTTTGGCGGGCCTTTCGTTTAGACACTACAGCACCAAGACGGCTCCCCAAATACCAGGCATGGAGTACCAGGTACGTGGTGTTACAGTTTTTTTCTGCGCGTCTTCGAGCCGGCTGCTAGCGAGCTAGCTAGCCACCTGTGCTAGTTTGACAAGTTTGTCCCAACTGAGAGTGACTGCACCGTTGTAAGTTGATAGAAACATGGCTGACACGACCATGCGAAACTTGATGAACTCCAGCCGTCGTCGACTGGCAGTCTCGCTGTCGGCTGCCGAGTGTCAGTCCTGGTGGGGACAGAGCTCACAGCCAGTCGGACGGTATGTGACTGCAACTCTGACTGATAAACGTCAAAGTGAAGCCTGTGCGTTGACACGTGGTGTAAACCTTTTCTGATGCCATATCTGATGGTTTGGCTTGACAACTGGACTGTCCTAAAATGTGGACTAACGTTGTCTATTGTGTGTATTCTGGTGGTTGTGATTCGTTTTAAGGTTATGCAACTCGTTCTGCTACTTAATGTTAAATTTCACTGTGCGTTCAAGAAAGAACGTCTTCGTCTGGTGTAGATGAACATGGTATATAGTGTGGTACGGTGTGTACAGTATGAAGTCGAAATGTCACAGTGCTGCTGCTCATCAAGGCTGATGATTTTTTAGTGAACACGTCCATCACAGTTGTATTTCTCCATATGATCTAGCTGTCATTGACTTCTCTCTACCTGCTAGTAAAGCCTACAGTCTTCATTATCCATTGATCCAGCTGTTATTTTCTCAATGACCAGTTTGAGCCATACAATATAAACTATCTAATAACGGATGTCCAGGTGTATGGACACGAGTAGAAATAAACTAGCATTTGTTTGTTCGGGAATAATGAAAGTACATGCCAGCCAACAGTGGGGTTTGGCTGTTTTCAATCCTTTTTTGACAACACCGGAGCTCTATGACACCAAGAAACGAGATGTATTTGGATGTGACACGCACAAAATACTCGTTAGCAGGATACATTCATCTGTTGATAATAAGAAAAAGGAAGTATATTATCAAATTTACCTTGTAATGAGATACTTAATACAAAAGCCTGCAGATGGAACTAATACAAGGGCTGCAACTAATGATCATTTTCATTATGCTTAATATTTTTATTTTAATGTGAGAAAATAGTGAAAGATGCCTTTTGTAAATTCCCAGCTAATCTTCACATTGTTTGTTTTGTTCTACCAACAGTCCACAACCCAATCAGGATCCAGTTTAAAGAAACTACACGATGAGATCTAGTGTTAGCTGTCCACGCTAGGGTAGTTATCTCATCAACTGATGGATAAGAGCTGGACTTCAGTACAAGCTGCTGTCAGACATGAGAGGCTTTAGTCCCGGACTTTATTTAACTTGTTCATCTCTCTCAACGTGTGCATGTAGAATGGAAAAGGTAGCTCTGGGTTATGTGTGCTTTACACCTAGCATTATGTCCTTGGTAGGAAGTGCGCATGCAGTCTATGCTTCTGTCCTGCTCTGTGGAGATAATGAGTGGTTGGTTTGTTTTTTTTGTTTTTTTTGGAGCGTTTGCTGTGGCTGTAATCATTTCGCTTGCTGCTTTTGCTGCAGGATGCCATTTGCACACTCAACACACTGCAGACCAATGCCAGTGCTCTGGAGCAGGTACGGCGAGAGCGGAATCACCCTCAGCTACAGCTCCAGGCCATGAGAAGCTACCTGGAAAGAGCCGGCCTCACAGTGAGTCACTTACAGCAGATCACAAAGCTCACAGGGCAGGTTTGGCACATAGCTGTGTCTGTTCCACGTTTTAAAGATTATATTGTTGTTTAATGTGTTTGGATAATAATATTTATTCTAATCTTATCTGCTCTTTGTGCGCGTGTGTGTGTAGGTGGAGAATTTAGACCATCTCAATATCATTCATGTGACAGGAACAAAGGGCAAGGTGAGCTCATTAGACACACAAGCTGCATGTGTGTGAGGCCCAGTCAGGATATCAATGCATTCACATGAAGCACAGAGGAGTTTGACTTCTACTGCTTTTCCACCAAAATCAGCAGGTCTACACTGGTTTTGAAATGGGTTCAACCTGCTAAAACTTGCCGTTTAACCCCATTCCCACTTCCTGCAGGCAAGGCCTATGATTGTCTTTAAAAATCTGAGTTGTATGTCACTGATGTTATGTTTCACATCACAAATGTGTGTTAACAGAAGAGAAAACAACAGACTCACTGTGGAAGAAGTGTCTGTTAAAGGGTGGACAAATTCTTTTGAGCATCACAACACCAGCAAAGTGTTTAAATTATTATATCTCCATTCGGGTTAGCCGTCACTGAAGTGAAAGTTCCAGGTATTTTCATAGATGGGGAAGTAGAACATTTTTGGCTGTGTCCAGTAATTAAAGTTCCTTGGATAGATGTGTCCCAAATTCCTTCCTTATTTATTCGCCATCACCGGATGGTGATAATGCATCACGTTCACCCAAGTCTTGTGTTTAGATACACTACAGAGTGTTCCTTTTTATATGGACCTCTGAACTCCCATTATGTAAGCTTTGACGAAGGTCACGCAAACATGTTTTCAAGTGTCACGTACGATTGCGACAGCTGTACGATTTCTCTGAGTGTTTGTGTTTATCTTTCAGGGCTCAACATGTGCGTTCACAGAGCAGATTTTGAGGGGATATGGCTTTCGCACAGGATTTTACAGGTAAAATTGCAGTGTATGAGTAATATATGCACTATTTACACTTGAAATATAAATCCAACACTTTTGACTTTGCTCCCATTTTTTGCAAGCTTAAGTAAAAGTTTAAGATTTTTTATTCTCAGAGTGCTTATTTTTTCAGATTTTTAGTTTAAATTTGCAACAGAGGTCTGTCCACTGAACATGGATGCTAAAGTTAGTGGTGCAGACCAGAACATGAGTTTTTGGTGGTGTTGTCCATGTAGTCAAGACCTACTCTTCTATGGGGTTTAGACACGTTGTGGGCCATGTAGACCATGAAAAGTTAATTTTTTAGAGATAGCTGGTTCTCACAGAAGAACCAGGCTACAAACATGGCGACCTGTAGAACAATAGTTTATAAAGTTGTTAAGATGAGCTCAACCAAACATCTAAAGCAGTAAAATGCAGCAGTGATATTAATCCAATAATATGATAACACACAGACAGGGAACATTTGATTAGATGAGACCACCCACTAACTGGTCTGAACTACACAGATAACTCAACTGATTGATAGAAAAAGAATACATGGTGCAGCAGGCATAATCACTACATTTATTACTCAAATAAGTATTAGCCGACATCTCAATGTTAATGTAGGCTATATTTATAAAAGGATCATGATTCCTGACATTTTTTTTTTTTTTTTTTTTATGGTCGGAGATGGGAGAGTGTGGATTAGGACCATAAAGACTAGTCCTGTTCTGTGTTAAGCAACCATGGTCAGTGGACAGACCACGGAATTGGCTACACTTTTTTGTTGCACTTTGCCAAGATATTCAATCCACCTGACGGGTGTGTCTTATCAAGATGCTCATTAAACAACACAATGATTACACAGATGTGCTTCGGACTGGTCACAATAAAAGGTCAGCTTTATCACATAACACAATGGGATGGGTTTTGAGGGAGCGAACTGTCATGAACTATCTCAAATGTGGTTTCCAAGAATTTGGTGGTACTTCAAACCGGCCTCACAACCGCTTAATTGAAATGGAGTGGGAACTGGCTCAAAGCCAATTCATGCCATCAGGATTTTAGTGCATCCATTGTTTATGGTTCTGGTTTTGTTCTGCTGATGTCCACCACTATTCCAGTAGCGAAATATGGGGACTGCTTAGGAGATGAAGCTAGATAGAACCTAATTTTGGTCCGATGCCAATACCGAAATTATGGTGTTAAAACGTTGCGCCACTGATATATCGGCCGTCATAATTGCAGTGAAATTTTTTGCAGTGATCTCTCAAGTGTGGTCATTAAACACCAGATATCCTACAGTTCGAATTATCCAACCATCATGTGCAAATAAAACGATATCGTCTGCATGCATTAAGATTTTAACCTCAGAACTATCAGCTGGAAAACTGTTGATATATAGACTGGTTCATGATATTCATTTAAAATATCCTTAATGTTTGTACACTAGATTTGAGATAAAACATCATTGATGGTTTGATACAGGTATATATTTACATTAATCCAAGTATAGTACCCTAAATTAATGTATTACATCAGTTAAAAATGTTTTTCTATGATGTTTCCATCTTGGGTATAGTTCCCCACATTTGGTCCAAGTAAGGGAGAGGATTCGAATCAATGGACAACCCATTGGAAAAGAGCTCTTCACGAAATACTTCTGGCAGGTTTATGGACGGCTGGATGAAACAAAGGTAGGTCGTAATATTTTTTATTTTACAGCATAACCCCTTCTCACTTTTAAATGGCGCTGTTGTCTTTATCTGACCATGGCTACTCATTCACTTGACTCAATGGAAGGATTCAGTGGATTAACCTTTGATCGTCTAAGGAAACAGTTGGCATTCCGAGGAGTGATTTCTGTAACCTGATGTGCATCCTGTTTGCTTCCCAGCCTGAGTAGAACTTCAGCCTCCACTGTGTATTATCAGTGTCACAGGTTGTAATGAGGCTAATAGAAAACGAGACCCATCATGTCAGGATGAGCATGACCCTCATGTGACAGCACAGTTAGGTCACATTACTGGTATTCAGTTTGCAGTGCGACTCTCTTTGGCACAGAAAATGGATGCAGCTTATGCCGTTTTCCCATCAGCCATGGCGAATTGCTTCTGCATCACCAGTTTCGGGTTGAGCGGAACTGCACTCACAATGGACACAATGATTCCTGTGATGCTGCTTCGTAATAGTAGCTTTTAAATGACAAAGAGATGTGTGGGGCTTTTATTTTTAAGAAGTAATGGAAACCACTTTGTTAGTGGTGATTCTTCTATGGTACTGCGGAGATTGAGACAAGGGCATCATTGGTTTAACTTGCGATGGAAATGCAAATCCCAGCTGCACTGCGTTAGACCAGGTAGAATCAGGCTGGCAGATGTGATGGAAAAAACGGCATAAGTTACAGTCAAATATTCTTCACAAATCATTTGATTTAAAAAGGACATATGAGCAGATACAATCCAAGAGGTGTTCATTCAGAAGCTAAATCCAACTGGACGTCCGTTTTTAGGATTTTTGGAACACGTAGTGGCAGTGCAGAACACTTCAATTCATAAAGGCTTTTTTGTGACTGTATTATCACAGTTTCCATCCACCAAACGCAGAGTAGCGTAGCCCTTCATTTGGATATGTTTGCTTGTTGATACTGCTTGAGTGTTAACATATAGTGAGAGTGCTGAGATTATCACTGAAAATGTCAAAAACAAACATCATCATGCAGCCTTTGCATTAACTAATGTATATTATTGCACAGAAACTTTACAGACTGGGTGATACAGCCTTTTTTTTTTTATTTCTTCTCCTTTCTCCTTCTTCTTTTTGACCTCTTCAGGATGCCCATGGAGGGACGATGCCAGCATACTTCCGTTTCCTCACCATCTTGGCCTTCCATGTGTTTCTTCAGGAGAAGGTAAGCTAACAGGCCAGTGCAACAACTAGCTGCTAGGCTGCGAGCCAGGGACAGGGTTGCTTATAGATAACTACATAGTATTTATTAACCATTTACTAAGTATTATAAACACCAGGTGCAATTTTACAATAAACAATAGCTAAGAATAAGGGTAATACATGTTATATAAACCATTTCATTGTTTCTTAACTGTCAAATTACTATTAACTAGAGTATAATTAACTATACATTTACCATTCATTTATTTTGGCTATTATAATGTGTTACTTTGTATGAAAGTCATGGAAAGGTTGATCGACTCATATCATGATCCTCAGGCCCACGAAAAGACAGAAACTTAAATGACTAACTTGACTAACAAATTCCCATCTAAACAACTCCGCTCTTTGTCCAGGTGGATTTGGCAGTAATTGAAGTTGGGATTGGTGGAGCATATGACTGCACCAACATTATAAGGTAAGAATCTACATTTATAAAGCTGCTCTGTCTGTGACCTACACATCTGTCTGAAACAGAACTATTACTAGATTTTTTTTACATTCATGATCACTGATTTGGTCAGGCTTGATCATTCCAGTATGTACCATACCCAATATGTTCCATATATCCATGAGTCCAAAAAAAGTGTGTATACTGTAAATATAAACAGATTGCTGACAACATTGACTGTCCAAACCTTTCTGATTCAGGGTTGTCTTAGAGAAAGAGTGGTATGTTTGATATACATAAACACAGCTGTAATATCTTTTATGACAATGTCTTGGAGACAATAAAGAGCGACTTTATCCAACTTTATCAGAGAGCTGAGAACACTTAAAAGCAGTTGATTTAGTCCTGATGTATGCCTTTTAAATAATTAGTAACTCTCATGCAGTGCATGTAAACCAGGTAACTGTACATCTTTTGTACACATGCAGCAGGCTTGATCACTCATTGTCAGATATGCATTGAGGTGTGCAGTTGGAGTTACTTGTTTACAACTTTCAGTGCTATAACAAGATGTGGTTCTGTATTAACAGGAAGCCTTGGGTGTGTGGGATCTCCTCTCTGGGTATAGACCATACTCAGATTCTTGGAGACACCCTTGAAAAGATTGCATGGCAAAAAGGAGGCATTTTTAAGGTGTGTTGGCTGTAAGCATCAATATAGTGGCATTGTGACTGGACTAAATGTTAATATGTAAGTGAAAATACCAAAAAATGTTACAAGGGCACTTACTAGGCTTTTTCAGACTAAATACATTTGAATTATAAACTAATAGTTGCTCCAATTGATTGGCCACTGTTCAATGGACCTATGTTTGTTTTTAAATGGTTTGATTGGTAGTAAAAACCAATCAGAAGATCTGATCAGGTAAACACAAGGCAGTTTCTGTACTCACTGCTAAAATCCCATAGTGTGCTGTAGGGCTGGAGACTAACAGTGTCCTATGTCCCCCAGTCAGGGATTACAGGAAATGTGCTTGGAACAAACAGACTGTTGCCTAGAAAATTACAAATTTTAGTGACTTCTACCGACCATGCTGACTACACCGAGCTGGTCTTCACAAGCTGTCATCTTTCTCACCACAGCCTTGTGTCAGCACCATTTAGCCACTTGCTTGCTTCTCAATGCAAGACCAGAGAAAAATCTAAAGATTCTCAAATATGCTACCAGTCCATCTAACCCCTCAGCCAGAAACACTAACTGGTAGGACTGTAAAATATATTGCACTGGTCAGAGCAAGAGGGCACTGCTAATCCGTACTAAAGTCAGCAGGAGGCTGTTATTAGCTGTTAGCAGCTGGTGAGCAGCAGAGTACTGGATTGTGTTTGTCTAAGGGAGCTAATGCTAACAACACCAATAGCTTACAGCAGGGCACTTGAGTTAAAAGTTAGTTGAAGATAGTGAAGCCCTTTAAAATCAAGCTAGCCTTCACTGTTCAGTACTTTTGTACTACACTGCTCTGTTAGCTCACTGGCTGATCATCATATACATGTGCTTTCAGCCAGGGGTTCCTGCCTTCACAGTGAAACAGCCAGAACATGCAATGTCTGTGCTCAGGGACAGAAGCAAAGAGATTGAGGTAAGTGACCATTCAGACTTATAGTGTATCTATCAAGGATTGTTCAGCAGAATGTCAGATTTCACATACAATTGGTTGTTGAAATCCTTCCTCCAGCTGTCCAGTTTGATGTAATACAATGTGACTTGTTGCAGTGTCCTCTGTGGGTGTGTCCAGAGCTGGAAGACTACCAGACAGATGGTGGACCTTTGCGTCTGGGCCTGGCAGGACAGCACCAGCGCTCCAACGCCTCATTGGCCCTCCAGCTGAGTCACACTTGGCTGCAGAGAAGATGTTTACCAGGTAGGACAGGATGTGAACCAACATTTGAACTGTATGTTAATGGCAGTAAGGACATCAGGCACTCAAAAGAGTGATTGGCTTCACTGTAAGGCATATATGACCAGGAAGTAGCATTATATAAAAAAGACCTTGACGGTAGTGCCTCACTAAACAAACAAAAACATAGGTCTTCTCACAACAGTTGATCACATCAGTGAATCCTTGGTGGATTCCCCCTATTGCCCTTATACACCAGTTCTCAAGGAGCGTTCCAAACACACTCATACAACATTAGATTTACAGCATGCAGGATACACAGTGAACTGCCTCACAAATGTTAACTTAACAGTATGACGCCTCCAGACACTGGGCTCTCTATAAACTAATGGTATAATGCACCACATTGCTTTCACACAATGACCCAAGAACATGTGTGGCCAGAGCCAACTAGCCAGCATCTCAGTGCCTCCCACAAATGTAATGTCTGAAAAACATAATTTTCACCTAGTTCTAAATGGGCAAAGGCAGGCAGAAATGATGTGTGTTCCTGTAGATGATTTAAGACTGGCTTCATCGTGTCCTCTCTCAACAGATAAAAACTTTTCCTCCACCAGTGTTGAGAACACGGGTCGACTTCAGGCCTCTGGCTTCAAGCCCAGTCCCATCATGTTGAAAGGTGAGTCCTGAAGAATTATCACTTCTGATGAGATCAAAATCAGGATAATGGTCATTACTTTACTTCTTTTTGTGTCTCTGTGCTAATTCAGTAAGCTGACTTGTGACAGTTAAGAGAGAGATCTATCTCCAACATCAGCAGCTGTGAAAGCTAAATCTGTCCTGTAGTATTTCCACCTTAAAAGGTAGCAGCTAGCACATAGCTGACAAACAGTCAATTATCCAGAAATTTCATGTGCTGTGTTTTGTTTTTGTTTTTTTTAAACAAGGAGTTAGTCAGAGAATAGTGATGTTGATTTGGTATTTGTGAATCAGAAATGAAGGAAGTTCCAAGGCTAAATATGACATCATCCAACATGGTGTGTCTGTGTGTGTGTCTGTGTGTGTCTGTGGTATCAGGGCTGGCAGACACAGAGTGGCCTGGCAGGACTCAGACTCTGAGGCACGGAGCAGTCACCTACTTCTTAGATGGCGCTCACACCATGCGCAGTATGCAGGCCTGTGTACACTGGTTCAGAGAGACTGCAGCCCAGCATGAGAGGAATGCAAGGTGAACATTTCTCCCTGATCACATGACACTCACAGTGTGAGTTTCTGTATCTGCATTCATCAGACCACTTGATGTAATACTGATTATAATTGATGAGTCTTATCCACTGCTTATAAGATGAGAGTCACGTTAGGAACAGTTGTTAAGGGAGGTGCTCCCAGTTCTGAGCCTGGCTGTTGAGGTACAATTATATTAATTACAGATAAGATGGTGCCAGGTTGTGAAAGATATCGAGTAAGGAGTGGAATCTTAAAATCAATGTGGGATTTGATAGGGAGCCAATGAATTTGCTGCAGGGCAATAGAGGCAGTTCTGGTGACGATACGAGCGGCAGCGTTCTGGACATTTGACAACATTTCTGAGGAAGACCAAAGAGGAGAGAATTACAATAGTTTGGACAGGATGTAATCAGGACGTTTACAATATAGTGGGGCAGGTTGGTGTAAGTGAGGGACGGAGGCGACTGATGTTGCGTAGATGGAACAGTGGAATTGTTGATGGACATGGAGAAAGTGAAAGTGTTTTCTTAAAGACACAGGGTCTTTTAAGATCATCTTCTTGGACTTTACGGCCCGCAGCTGAACAGTTTTTTGGAAATGTCTGGCAAGAATCCCCAAATCGGAGGCACATTATCACCCACTCCTGCGTGCTACAATCACCAACAAGTCACTGACGGCTGCTGAAGGCTAAACAACTGCCTGAGTTACATTGTTTCTTCCTCTGCCGCTTTGACGCAGTGTGACTCTTCACTGGCCTCACGATTCAATCAGATTACGATTAAGAGGTAATGTACAATATTATAGTCTTCACTTGGCAGCTTTAAAATAAGGCATTTATTAACTCTGTTGCAAACACCTCTCTCAGAGTTGGACGGCAGAGTTGACAGCGCCTCCTTAGCTGCACTTGCTGTAACAGTTATTATTTATGGCTGCAGACATTAGCTTCGGCTGAAAAGGGCTAACAAGATGAGTAGTTTTTGTGTGGCAGAAGTCACGACATACCTCCTAACGTTAGCCTAATGTCTGCCCACAATTCAAAGCATGGGAGCAACATTTCAAAGTAACTCTGTCAGTTGCTGAGGCCCTGGCGATGCATCTTATAACCGAGAAATTTCAACACCTCTAATCTTGAGTCAGGCAGGGAAGTGATATCTCATACTGTACGTGTTCTACCCAGCGAAGCAACTGAAATGGAACAGGCCACCTCGCTGCTTCTGACACTGGAGCACCTCCCTGTGCACCTCCCTAATGCTTGCTGGTCATTGCTTAACTAAACACATACTACTGAAACCGCTGAACGATACAGATGTAAAACCTTGTCATGTTTGTGTTGTAGTGGACCTGTGGCCAGAGTGTTGCTGTTCAATGCAACAGGAGAGAGGGACTCAGCAGCAATGCTTAAACTACTGGTGGTGAGTACAGCTGCCTTCCACAACACAGAGAATGAGGCTGTTGTCTTTGCATTATGTTGTCATGGGTATCATAGTGTTTATATGCTTGTCCTTGCAGATGAAATGTAGAAACTAAACTAATTAGATTTTTTTACATTTCAGCCAGTTAGCTATTTTTTCATCCCTATATAGAGTAAACATTAATATCTTAGAAATATATTCAGTTATTTAACATGTTAAAGGAGCGGTCTGTAGTGTAGGTGAAGAAAGATTAATAAGAAGAGAAAGATCTTCATTGGCTGACTGTTTTGATGCCTAAACAAATAAAATAAAGGTATACAAAGTATACAACACATGAAATACCTCCTCTCTGACTCACATTTCCACTGACAGATGTCTATGTGTGTCACTCACTGGAGACGCCCTGCTTGTCCAGATATGTTGATTTGATTGACTACATTGCGTCACATGAGATAATTTACAGCACATGCAATTGGTCTGTGGGTTTCCATGGGCCACTAAACCAGTACTGTGAGGCCTGGAAAAGTGGTGCCAGTCAAGATAGAGACTCACCATCAATTATGTATTGATTATAGGGTATTGGTCCCGGCACCAGGAATTTTAAACAAAGGCGGCAGCCCGACTTGTCATCTTGTCATTTGTGCCACTTGCAACGTTTCTGTGTTTAGTTATTGTTATGGCCACATATGAAGGACACCCACTCAGCACAGTCAATGATGATGTTTTATTTGATAAACTCAGAAAAAACTTCTGTAGGCGAACACAACCAGTTCCAAAAGAAAAAAAATAACTAAACAAAAGAAATGGGCAGGAGTTCCTGGCCAAACTGGAAAAAAAGAGAGGGAAGAGACCCCAGTGGCCACACCTAACAGTAATGTTTCTCATTTTTGCATGTTTTTCTAAATAGGAAGCATGTGTTGTCAGTCAAACTGAGGAAGATTTGTTATAAATGTGCATGTGTTTTGATTATTTTTGTATTTGAGCTTGAAGGCCGCCATTTATGTAAGGATAATATATTCCCACCATATTCCCATTAAAAACCACCTCCCTGTTTAACCTGGTTTGGAGATTAGTACCCGGAAATGTTTTTGTTTATCTCTGGCAACATCTTCTCCCTCTGTCCAAGCGAACACTTATTTCTTTTTTATTTGTTTCTTTTTCAGCCATGTCAGTTTGACTTTGCTGTGTTCTGCCCAAACATAACTGAAGCCATCGCTTCTTGTAATGCAGGTGAGACCAATGAGCCTTTTGCTTTTGTGTGAGTAGTATTTTTCATGACTGCTAATGTTCAAAACATTATGTAGGTTGTAGATGTTGTTCATTTAAAGGAATAGTGGAACATTTTAGGAAACACTAATTTTTGCTCTCTTTCAAAGAGCATGAAGATGCTGTTAAAACATACAGAACAACTTTGAACTTAATCAGTGCTTCTTTGTTCCTCTCAGACCAGCAGAACTTCAACGTTTCAGTGGAGAACATGTTGACTCGCTGCTTGGACAATGAGAGGAGCTGGCGTCTCCACCACAGCGTGGGGGACAATGAAGGTACACAGCTGCTCATCGAGGACAGCCTGCCCCTGGTGCCTGAAAAGAAAGATGACACCCTGGTCTTCCCCTGCATCCTCAGCGCCCTCCGCTGGATCACTCAGGGCAGGGACTCCATGGTGGCTGACCCCGCCAAGACTGTCTTACCAGTTAAACCCAGCGTCATGGCCAAAGCTGCTCCCCTCTGTGATGCAGCCGAGATCCACGTCCTCATCACTGGAAGCCTCCACCTGGTTGGTGGAGCACTAAAACACCTCGACCCAGCTTCCTCCAAGTAAATGGACCATGTGAAACTTAGTTGAGTGAATTTCAAAGCAGTTTGAATAATGGGTCAGAGATCTGCTTATATACACGCACTTACTTTGTGGAGGGAAAGTAATTTCTGTCTGTGTAGTTGAGGCATTTGAGAAACTAGGTTTTTGGACAATGTATTTAGGTGTTAACCTGAACTGGATTAGCTGCACCCAGGTATTGTTTTTGTCTTGGTAGCCTCACTGTAGTGGCTGATGTTCGGAAACCTGTAGTTTTGACCAAGGCAGCTCAGGGCCTCACAGCAGGCCCAGCTTCACCCAGAGCCTTACAGATGATTACACAAACATGGGGAACTCATGTCTTTAGTCTTAACTTGAAGCCAAATATGTTTACATGATGAATTGCAGAGGCTACATTCACACACTACATACACCAGAGTGTGCATTGAGTTGGCTCAACTCAAACTATGTGTGCTTAATGGTTAACATTTGTACAAAAACTGCAGATTAATGGGCACCAAAAGGAGCCTCATGGACTACATGATGTTATGAGTTTTCTGTTTTTTATTTATCTGTTTGGAAAACCTGACAATTACATTTCACAGTGTTTTTAAATGAAAGTCATTTTGCACAGCTTCTACCTACATTACGTCAGCTGCGTCAAGTGCTTCATACACAGCGCTTACTCCTCTTGGTTGTAGATGTGCAAATATTTTAACACTTGTGGTATCATCATAACTGGCCTCAGTTATAACTGTCAATCAAATTCTGTGACACTCTGAAATTGTGATAATTAAATTATCCTTAATTTAAATGTACATTATCTGACCATAATACATAGTTATTATATGTGTGTAAAATAGGTTCACAGGTGGTTCAGCCACGTCCATTCAATGTGTAACTTGAAATGTGTTTCAAATTGAAAGTGACTTCACTTGAATGTTCCCGTGAACCCATCAAGACAAAAAATGCACTTAATTGGAACTCATTACTAATTGTAAGTAAAGAAGATCAAATCTGCTCACATCTGAATTATGAGTCAATAAAAAAATACAGATATCGAAATTATTCCCACAGCTGTTTTGATATGTTTCCCTGGTTACTCCCTTGAGAATCTTAAAAAACTTCACAAAATGTGTTTTCTGTCTGTGGCACTCAGCCCATAAAAAAAAGGTTAATTGTGCTGGGGCTTAGGACTATTTTCAGCAGGTGATTAAAACACAATTGGAGCTCCTCTGAGTGCTTGGGGCAGCAGGATGGTGTCAGTGGGATTGAGTCAAATAAATGACAATGGGGTCCAAAAGTCTGAGGCCACATTAAAGATCTCTTAAATTGTCATATAAACCTAGAAATTGCCAGAAGGTAAGTGAAAGTGTCAAAGTTAGATTGTTATTCCAAGCAGAAAGGTTTTCTCACTTTACACAGTCTGCATGATCAGTCAGAGCCAAAGGGCACACCATCATATGATCAATACATTGAGCTATACGGTTCACTGAGAGATAGAAAAGAAACTTTATCGGTGATAGAGAATTTACTCAACTGAGAGGATGAGGAACAGTTTCTGAACCACTTCTTCAAAAGGAAACGAAGATGAACACTTGAGGCGAGCTAAGAAATACCAGCATTTCACAGTAGATGATGAAAAAAAGTTATTTACTGATGAATCCCAGCGATAGATTAGTGTCAGTAACAGAGGGGTGTATGTAAGGAGACGAACAGGAGAGAGAATGACACCACAGTGTTTCACAGTCACAGTGAAACATGGTGCTGGAAGATGTTTTCAGACTCCTGCACAGAACTGACTCCTCCCTGACTGAGGAGAAGCACCACTCCATTCTTCAGAGACATGCTCCACCCTCTGGTTTCATCTTTGTGGAGAAAGATTCATCCTGCAGCAGCATAATGAGCCCAAACACTCCTCAAAGCTTCCACACAACTACTGAAGACCAGAGAAGACCAAGGAGTCCTGATCTGTCCTCCTCAGTCACCTGACCTCAAACACATGACATTTTTGTGAGGGCAGGGTGAGATATTCTGACATTCACTAATATTTTTCCAACATTAAACTTCTCACTCAAACTGTTAAACTGATATTATTAGCCAATAATGCAAAACCAAATCGCTTCTTTTGTCTTCACAAGTGCAGAATCTACACACAGTAGGTGGTGGTATGAATATTTACAGTTTTATGAACTGCAAATAAAAACAGAAGAACAACAAACACACTGTTGTGTAGAGCCACGCAATGCCATCATGGGTGCGAACATTTTTTAAAAAATTACTTGTATTCAAGTTTAACCATAAAATCTCATCACAGCTGTGGAATATAAAGTAAACCATCAATGCACTACGTCTTAGCCTTTCTTGCATTCAGATGTGCATAAAAAAAAGAATTAAAATGTTGGTTTCTCTTAATGGTTAGTTTGTTGGTATTGACCAGGAGTCAGGTAATTATCAGTTGCAGTATCATCTGAAGAAAAAAGCTTTATGTTAATTATTTTCTGGAATGAAATAAAAGCAAGCCCCCACCTGGTGGGAAGAGCGGTGAAACACCCAGAACCAACTTCCTGCAAGCAAACAGACCTTGAGATCGACATTCAGTCTAGTTTAATGAAAGGCATGGTGTTCTGCTTATATACACATTACATTTGTGGAAGTGAAGTAATTTCTGTCTATACTTGAGGCTTTTGTAATGCTACTTTTTTGGACCATGTCTCTAGGCATTCACCTGAATATGATTGTTGTCTTTCTTCAGTGATCAGCTTCCACTTGTTTGTGTGTTGGTTGACTAAGATCATTAGTTTGTATTGAAGAGTGATGGGCACATAAAGGCTCAGATGAAAAGAACATGCATGACAGTTGATTATGAACGGTGCCTTCTTTATTCTCTCATTAAATCTTGTGCCTTTATGCCCATGAGCAAATATGAGGTGTCTCCTGATGACAGAACATGTCCTCTCATGTTCATCAACTAATTTGGAAAACAAAAAATGCAGGGCGCGCTTCCTCAGCAACTATGAAAGGGCGGAAAAACGAGCTAAACCTGAACGTCACCAGCCAGTGAAACGTATGACGCAGGACGTACAGCAAACGGACGTCAGTGACGCGATGAATACAGGGCGCCGTGCTGCTGGCGCTGAGTTTAAAGAGTCCGTTTAGGAGAAGAGAGCAGTCGGCCCGGTGGACACGGTGCCGTTAAACTCATATCATACACATTTGATCAGAAGCGGAGGAGCTGGCCACACTCAGGTACTGACACCACTTTTCTACACTTTATTTAGCTCAAGAAGCTGTGCGAGCAAGTTAATGTTCAACTTACCGTCCGTGTGAAAACGTGCAAACACTGGCTGGTCAACTCATAAGTTATCTGTTGTGTTCTTGTTCGAAAAATGGCTCCTCTTTCTCTCACAGTCAGTTTGAATCAAAGTGCAGATGTGGAGACTTTATCTCCACCAGGTCTGTGTGTGAGTCGCTGCTTTGAGCGGGTTTACTGCAAACTGAAGCTCGTCTCGTCGATACCGCGCTTTCACCGCAGCCAGGCCTCATGTCTCTTCCTCCTTCCTTCATTAATGAACTGCAAAGTATAAGCAGAATGTGAGAATAAAAAAAGCTAGATTAAGTCCACACATTTTCAGAAACGAGGGACAGAGTATTTTTGTTCTGCTAGTCAGAATTGGCGGGGTCACACCGCTGGTAGCTGCGTCAATATGGCGGGCAGACCGAGGTTGATCACAGGAGGAAGCTAGGTAGCTAACACATCGTTCTCTGAGACACTGCTGCTAGTGGAAAGGATTAACTGTCGTGATCACCTCGCAAACATTTTGATGTTAAAGTGTTTGACCAGTTTGTTCTTCCAACAGTATGCCACTGCGAGATCTGCCCTGCCTGAGTCCTCAGGACTCCCTCTTGTCTCAGTCCAAGAGGACCAACAAACGCAAGTCAAAAAGCTGTCTGAGTGAGGGCCTGGACACTGAATGCACCCCAACAGAGCTCATCCAGCAGTGGTCACCGACCCACAAGCACCAGCGGCTCATCAGCAAAGGGAAAGAGAACGATGGCAACCAGTTTGTCCTGGCCAGGAGGTCGAGGAGGAAGAAAGAGTGTACATCAGGTAGGAAACGGTTTTCTGACCACCTGTATCCAGCCGCATGGTAGTTTGTGTACGTATGAGAACTGCCATACTCTGCTCTTGCCCATCATCATCTCCCTCAGCAGGCATTTCGTGGGACCACCTGCCCGACGAGCTGCTTCTCAGGGTCCTCTTCTACCTCCCTCTGCAGGACCTCCTCAGGATGTCCACCGTCTGCAAGCGCTGGCATCGCTTGGGGTGAGTCTCCACTCAGGACACCGCCTTCAGGAGTGAAAAGTTTCCACCAAGCAGTCTGCTTGACACATTGGAACAGTAAAACTGTGATGTGACCCTAAGCACATATGTTACGCGGGCCTCAGAACTATCCCTCTTCACTTTTCCTTTGAGACTGTATCGGAAGTGTATATGTCCAGATGTAAATATTAAGAGTCAACCAATATGTTTTTGTTTTTTTTTGTCAGGGCCTATACCAATTATTAGTAATCAAGGAGACTGATTCTTAGAATTAGAGCCAACACAGGAAAAGTAAAATCTTGGTGTCAAAGATCCAGAATAACCAGTGATGGAATATAACTTAAATGTGTCGAGTACTTTAGTATTTCCATTTTCACCTACTTAATACTTCCTATCCGCTACATTTACTTGCTATCTTTAGTTACTCTGCATATTCAGATTATTCAGTGCTGACAAGCTTCTTATGTGTAAGCAATCCAATAGTGCTTTGGGTGGAATACTGTGTGAGCCCACAGTGGTGACAACAGGCAGTGAGGAGGCTGCGTCAGAGCGGATTACAGATTTAAATCAATTTGTTTTTAACAGCAATTGGACACAGAAAATAATATCAGTTACTGGACAAATGCTGATTATTGGCCATGGTAACAGGTCTACTCCTGATTAATATAAAGGCAGCTGTTTAACATCACATAAAACTGTTAACTGTCACTATTTTATGTCATTTTTCTCATAATACAAATCCAGCTCTCTCTTAATCAGTAGAGTGAGCTGTATAAAATCTGTTAGTTCTGTAGCAGAGGATGACAGAAAGTTAAAGTGTCTAGAATTTGGATGGTCATCCATTATTATAATTAAGGTGTGGCTAGAAGTCTCAGTTTCCGCAGCATGAGTGCAGAGAATGCAAATACTGATACTTTACAATGTGACTGGATCAAAGGGGTTCAGTTTGGCTGTGCGGGCTGTTTACTGCAGACTGTCTGAGACGTTGCTTCTGCCTGCGTGTCCGTCCCAGATTAGACGAGTCTCTGTGGCGCAGTGTGGATCTGGAGGGGCTGACCCACATGGATCCAGCTCTGCGGCAGGTTCTGAAGACTGGAGTCCAGAGGCTGCGCTGCCCTCGCTCCTTCGTGGAAGAGCTGCATTTCACTGACACAGGGTGAGTCCAGCAGCTTACGCTGGCGCCACATTTAATTCTGTTTCAGCGATTTAATTTCAGCCAGGTTTAAGTTGTTTAAAGTGCAAGTGGTGATTGGTGACTGTTTTACTTTGAAGATCTTCTTCCTGCTGCAAGAAATACTGATATGTACAAACTCACAGAGGAAAATAGTCCCCGTCAAATGCACTATTTCCTCTTTTTCACTACATTGCTGATCCATTTTAAAAAAAAAGTGAGAGCCCTAATGGTCAAATCAGAAAATCATGTGGTACTAATGTCCATCTGTTGTAGTTGCCACTTTATATATTTGCATAAGAATGTCACTTTATACATGAACGTGTGCCAGATAAATGTAGTGTAATGATTAACAGGACTTCAAATGCATAACTGAACACTAAACGGAATCAATGTGTTGTTTCTCTATTATTTATTAACTGATGCTGTTAGACATTTGGCTGTCAAACAGAGCTAGACTTTGCAGCTGTTTCAGGTACTTTCTTACCTCTGAAATAGACACGTCTCAGCCCTCTAATGAAAGTAGAAAATGAACAAATGTATCAGAAGGGACTGAAAAAACAAAAAACATTTTCTTTTTCTTTCTGTCGTTCAGCCCACTGCAGATCCTTCATCTTGATCTGTCCAGCTCCATCATCCCCACCTCGGCTCTGGAGAGCATCATCTGTCGCTGCAGGCTGCTGGAGTGTCTGAGCCTGGAGGGCCTGCAGCTCTCAGACTCCATCATTAGGTACTGTTCAACATTTCCTGTGTTGCATCAGGGTGTGAGATGTGTCACTCATTCATCCTCCCTGGAATCCTTTGTGATGTGGCTCATAGCTTACTTTTCTAGAGTGACAATCATTGATGAATTAATTATATTCATTTATATTGCATAACAAAGAAAACCAGCATATCCTTATCCTGTGGAAAATTGAAACAGCTTAAGTTTTGCATTTCCTGTTGGAAATTTTTAATGATGAATCAATTGGTATTACTCATTACATTATAAGTATAGATGGAGGTGGGTAGAGTAACCTAAAACTGTGCTCAAGTTTAAGTACTGTAACTTGTCAAACACTCAAGCAGAGGTAAAAGTAGTGATCAAAATAACTATTTGCAAAACGAAAGCACTTACTGAAAACGTTAAGTAGTGAATAATTTAAAAGAAAAACACCGGCACACTTCTGTGTTTTCTACATATTTTATTGTGGATCTGACTGGAATGATTTCATCAACAGACTTCACCATTGGGTAAAGAAGTGAACAGACAACACAATAACGAATCAACTCCTGGTTAATGGGCCACATTTACACCCAAGCAATATTCAGTCTGTATCTGTCGAGTGTGATCGCACAATATCAATCGTATTGCCCCAACAGACACACTGACAGCTATTTGGCAGCGTTACTCACGTCCATGTAACAGAGTAAATGTAACCACTTAATACTCTGAAGCTGTTAAAGCGTGTGTGTGGTTTTTTTAGTAATTGATCCAGTTGGATGATAGTTGACCAGTGTTATTTCTGCCTCAGTGCTCTGTCCAGGAACCCAAACCTGCTGCAGCTCAACCTGAGTGGCTGCTCCGGCTTCTCTGCTCCAGTTCTGTCTGACATGCTCCAGTCCTGCTCCAGGTCAGCTCCTCTGTCTGTTTCACTGGTTCAAATCCCACTGGGGAATAAAAAACAGCTCATCCTCCTTCTGTCAGTGACTAATGCTGTGTGGATTTTGTTTTTTTGTTTTTCCCTGTGCAGTATACAGCAGTTGAACATATCATGGTGCGACTTCAACAATGATCATGTGAAGAGTGTCGTCCATAATGTGAGCTCTGGTATTATTCACTTAAACCTCAGCGGGTACAGAGAGAGCCTCACGCTGGATGGTAAGTGAGGAGTGAGGGTGCCAGATCAGCCATTATTCAGTGTTCTAGCACTTCATATATTCGTGCATATTGTTTTCATTTTAGAGCAGGTTGCTTCCTGTCTCTTCAAATTCAAATATGTCAGATGGTCTTACTTAAGTTGATGCTACACTAGATTATTTTCCTCAGCAAAGTCTGTGCACTAGCTGACTTGCTAATGTGCTTCTGTGCCACCAAAGTCTTTGTCTACATCAACATGTGTTACTGCTGGAGTTCATTTTGCAGCATAAAAATAATCTGCCTTAGAACCCAGAATTCATTGCAGACGACTCTCCAGACAGGGACCCGCAGTAGGCAGGAATTTTAGTGTTTAGGGATACATGAGTGGCCAATAAACAATAAAATTAAATAATAATTGTTGTCCTGAGAATGAAAGTTCAGGCAATAATTAGGCCTGATAGTGTTGAACATTAAACACGATGAATCAATGTGTTCTTCATTCTAGGGATGACTGATGCCCTCCTTACATTGGTCTTCTATTAGACAAATACACGTCATTTTAAAACAAAGTCCTCTTCACATTTTTGCATTAGTAAGTTTCATATCATCAGTTGCAGTATTGGTGTCAGCCACAACAAACAGCATACTTGATATCACTGTCAGCCTCATTAATGGGCCTGTACAGTGTATGTTGTGTCAAAGGCCCTACAAAGCTAATCTGATTCATGGAACCATTTCTCATTATGGTTCATTGGAGAGCTTTAATTTCTAAGCATCCAATGCATGATGCATTTTCAACACAGAGGGAAATTACAATGCTGTCAGCCTTATGCTGGTGGTGTTGTATGTTTCTTTTGTCATCTGACCGAAATGCCTCACCTCTCCAGTCACATATCATAAATGACCATACTGTGTGTTTTTACAGATGTGAAGGTGCTGGTGACAAGATGCCCAAATATTCAAACTCTAGATTTAAGGTAAGATGAAGATCATGTTCAGCATGCAATAATGCTGATGTTGCTATGTGTCTGCTGGATGTGTAACTATCTGTAAACACCATTGAACAACTTTTTCAAGGTGTGCCATGTGAAATGTTTTCCAATTGTTTTTGGCCAAAACCCTCTGAGTGCAGTGTCAGAGGAGATGGATTCATGCATTAGACATTTTGTTAGAAAGATTTAGGGCGATAAAAGGACACAACTCAGCAATGGTTAAACAAAGTATTACTTGTGAGTTTGACTGCAGGATCTTTTTTTATTCACGAGTGTTTTTCTCGCCTCAAACAGCCAAATGACTTTACTGTAATTTTTTTCCCCTTCCTTCTCTGTAATGTTACATTCAGGAAGTAAAGTACATTTCCCCTCCAGCTCCATTCAACAGTCAGCATTACAGAACATAAACACCCCACAGTGGAAGTCACCTCGACAAATCACCGCTGCAGTCAGGGTGATAAACAGGAGTGAAGATGAATCCACTTTCTAATTGCAAAAGTTTCAAAGTAATCTCTGAGCTCTCCTCCGGTCGCTAAACTGCTCCGGATCGGAATAGAATTTGATATTACTCCTCTATGCACTCGGCAAACATTTTTTGTTTGGAGTGAGAGATGACCAGCAACAGAAACAACACTGCGTATTTGAAATGTCTCCATGACTGTTGTACAGTATAAATTCAGATTACTCTGTTACAGTGACAGCACTCTGCTGATGGCCGACAGCTTCCCTGTCCTCAAACAGCTGACGCACCTGCGGCATCTGTCCCTGAGTCGCTGCTACCACATTCACCTCGCTGCTCTCACGTGAGTTCCTCTGCTGCTGTTCACTTCTGAGCGACTGAGTTCTGAAGTCAAAAACTGAAGGGGGTGTTTTTATGTTGCAGCGACCTGGGTAAGATGTTCCCCCAGCTGTGCCTGCTGGATGTGTTTGGGATCGTGCAGAACAGCCACCTGCCCTCTCTGAAGAAGGAGATGCCTCACGTCTCCATCAACTCCAGGCCCTTCTCCAGCGTCGCCCGGCCCACGCCCACCAGCAGGCTCACCGGCTGCCTCAGCGACCGCACCATGTGGAACAGGAGGTGTCGGCTGAGGGTCAAGCTGTAACCAGGTTTTAAGCTGAGTTTAGCTTCTGTTGCTGAGTGTTTGGTCCTGCCTTACTATAACACTTCCAGGAAGTCGGCCCATTGTACGCGATGGAGCCATGTTTCAGTGTTCGGTGCTGCTACAGAAGATGCTTTTAGTGTTGGCTTGCATTAACATTACTGAAGGTCACTTACCGGACCAAGCCTTCATGTACTGAGCATGCAAGCTCGTAGAGAAATGTAATACTTTTAATTAGGAAAGTCACATTTGGATGTTGAATCCAGTTCTTGTTGGAATGTGTTAGCACAAAGTTTTAGTGGATTTCTGAATCTGTTTGGTTCAAATAATGTGTTTTTATTTAAAATATTTTGTAAGGGAAACCTGTTTTTTAAAAGGCTGGATTGATGTAGAATGTCTGTAAATATGTAGGGCAATTGATCCCTCAGACATTTTAATAATACTGATGTCAAATGTGCTGTTCTCAGCTGTAATGATGAGTTGATTTGAATCAGCAAAGTGCTTTTAATGTAAAATGACGTGTAAACCAGCTGCACATGGAGCAGCCACCTCTGAATGTCTGCAGTCTCCAGTGTCACTGTGTGCTGCTGGAGAGGTTTATCATCACAGCCTCTTTTACTATGCGCTCATTGTGTCAGTGTTCGTGTGCTGTATTCTCGGTGCTCTCTTTACTATTCCAATTAGAAGTCATAGACTGTACTGTAACAGAACATGACTTTTGATTTGTAAACTGTTCGTCTGAGTCTGAACAAGTAAACCACAGAATACACACAAACTCTTTGTCTGTTTTTGTTTTCATGGGTTTGAATTTAACTATTTATTGATGGGTTGTGTTCAGAATCTGCTCCAACAATGTAATGTTGTATAATAATCCTAAGCAGACCTAGTTAATTCTGATTTTTGTAGTTGTTGGGGAAAAATCTTTTGGGAAAAATGCTGTTCATCCATTCAACAGTCCCAGAGCTGCTGTTCTGGCAGCATGTGGGGGCCTGACTCCTTACTAAAACACTTTGTTGGTTTTTCCTACCTGTCACCCATCTGCACCAATACAGCTGTGTAAACAAAGGTTGGGTATAGCTCTTATCAGCTCAGATTAAGTGACACCATTAGACTGATGCTTGAGTGTGTAAGCAGTATTTACTGTTAAAGCTACAGCTACTGTACATATATAACTGTAGGGGTCGGGCCTCTCGAAAGGGTCACCAGATGATTATTGGGAGAGGAAAAAAGTGTTCGATATTCATGTTAATTTATTTTCTTTGATCAGATAATTTGATATTTGGGATCCCCTTGTTTCATCTGCAACAGTTTTTTAATGAAAAATCTTAATTGGTGAAATAACTAACTGCATTTGTCAAATAAACAGAGTAACTCCAAAAGGACAGATGAGTTAATTGACTTAGTTTTGCTTTCCACAGCTGCATTAAGATGCACATCACCACAGGACCAAGAAACATGAAAAGAAAAAGAAACGGGGAAAAGAGCGATCGAAGAGTTTTGATATCACAAACGGCACGGTGGCCGAGCATCCATTCAAAAATCATCAAAATATTGTTTTCGCTTAAGTGTCAAAGATCTCCGAGCATAGAAAGCAACATGATCAACAGTCATCTCAATACAATTAGGAAAAATAAAAACAGAACTTCTGGATTGTAACACGCTGCCATAGTACATGAATTTAAGTAACCAAAGCACGGGATTTATGTGAAGCCCAGTTTAATCAGTTAAGTGATCTGGAGAAGGCTCTGAAGCAGGGATTAATGAAAGGATGAATCTGCGGAATAAGAAAGGGCTTTTTTCAAAGCTCACATTTGGACTTGTAGTACAGCTTTTACTCACAACATCAACAAAGACTCGTCCTAGCAAGTCATGACAGCGAGTCAGCATTAACAACACCACCACCCTGAAACTGAAGCAGCCACCGTAACTTCCATTATGTACCTTTTCTTCTTTTTGAACATGTTGCATGTTTACATCTCCTCTGCAAAGGGTTTCCCAATTCACTCCATTTCTATTACATTCAATGAAGGTGAATGGAATTTAATTTCAAAGATGTAATAGCAGCTTAACATACATGCAAACTCTCTGCTGTAAGATGACAGTGCTAACAGCTGTGCCACACTGCTGTCCACTCACACACATCCATTGTTTACGGAGGCTGGCGGGGGGCTGGAGGAGGTCCTGTCTGATATTGGGCGACACTTGGGGTACACCTCCTCAATCTCCAATTCATCATGAGGCTAACACTTAAAACAGACAACTATACACATTCCAGAATCTTACAGCCGCCAAGTACCCTGCTGGACTTTGTAGAAAGACAGTGTATTTAACAGTACATTAGTAATCAATGTACTGTACGTGACAACGAGGCAGTAATGACTCAAAATAAGCACACAGAAGCTTTTTGTTTCATGTGTTTATCTGATTCAAAAACAAAACACTTCCTAACACACTGACACAATATTGTCATGAGGAACCCGGTCTTTGGCACGCTGCATATTACTATGTCCTGATCATTTTGTAGGTTCGACTACAAACACAGCCCCCTTTTGGCTCGCAGTCCAGGGCAGGAATGGTGGCTTTGCTGATCTGAAATTGTATGTTTGGATCACTTTATATCAGATACAGTTCTAACTGTTCAGTTTGGTTTGTGAAAATACCAGGATGTCCGCCTCAGGCACTTCTACAGCTCACTGTCCTGCTCCCAAAGGAGAGGTACAAGACACACTTTTGACCTAAAACACTTCTGTTTTTAGTGCACTTCATTTTTTCATCTCAAACTTAATAATTAGAACCAGAGTGGCTCAAACAGCTAGAAAAAATATACGCTATGCTCCAAAAATATCTTTAGTCAACAAACCGCCGCTGTGCTTTCAGTTCACCAAATACACTTTATATAATTGAAAACATATCATTTAATAAAGAAAGTCTGCTGATACTCGATGGGTTTCCTGTTGCCTGCAGAGCTCATGAGATGTGTACCACAGAGCTACACTGTTGTCCAAAACACTATTAAAACACATCAGTGAGCCACACTGTAATACTGGCTGATATGTTCCTTCATTACCACGAACACACACACACATACACACTGTAGTTTCTGTTGACTCACTCCCACATACACTATCCTGCTGCTACAAGAACTGCAGCAGCTGTGGATTAATCTGCCACTGGTAATAGTCCCTGACAAATTCACCATGTCCTTTGGTAAAAAAGAGGAAACATTTGTAAGATTTATATCTTTAGAAGAAATCAATGGACTGACTAGAGGATTTAGGAAGTAAGCTGGACTAATTCGGATTTGTTTAAAAAAAAAAAAAAAAAAAGAATAAATTCATCCTTATTCTTCAAGTCATTAACCAATGGCTACTTGGTTGTGAAAGCACATCACAATCTTCCGTCCAGTTGCATTGTCCCAGATAAACATGTGCAATCATCAAGGCTAGGTATCAGTCTTATAAGGACCAACATCTCATCAGGAACAGATTTAAACTATTCATTTTCTATTAGCTTAAGCCCTCCTTCCACATGATCCATCAGCTCCTCCTCTGCCTACAGACTCACCTTTGATTTGATGCAGTGAAAGATGGTGAGTAGTGTTACACTTTAAACATTGTTTAACACAGTAGCTACAAAGCGGATTAAAGTCATTATAATCCAGTGGATACTATCTGGTTATAATCGATGGATGGTGGGATGAAGGTTAAAAAAAAAAAAATCAAAAAGGAAAAAAATGTCTGATTTCAAGATAATTCTGGGAAATCCACAATGCACACATTTAATAAAACAATTGTAACAATAATACCTTTTTCCACAGGTATAAAACTATTAAACACGTGTGAAGACTAAAAGCTAAAAACTGGTTCTTCCCTTTGACCACATCCTTTTGAACTCTGGAGAGAAACCAGTTAAGTGTGGAGCGCTACTGACTCATCTCAGCGTTCAAGAAGGACCGTGCGGAGCTGATCCTCTTCACTCATGCTGATTGTAGCAATGGCACCATCATTGAACTCGAATGAAGTCCCACCGTCGACCACCATGCAGGCATCCCAACATCGCGAGCGGACACACACCCTGAAGCAGCAGAGGACATAGAGACATTCAAACAGGTGCTTCGTGACAGCTGGTTCACCGTGTCAACTTTATCTCAGCTTCTGTTCTGAGACTGAGGAACGTTCACTGACTTGCTGGCGAAGCCTCGCTGCCGACTGCTGGAGAAGACTCTGTTGACGATGGGCTCCCTGATGCTGTACAGCAAACGTCTGTCGTCCGGACTGAACACCAGAGACTCGTTGTATTCATCAGTAACTGAACACACAAACCATCAAGAAATCAAACACACTGCGTAAAAATGTATGACGACAATACTAATGAGAAGTACCGACTCACCTTTTTGAATGAAGCTTTGATCAAGTGGGATATCAAGAGCTGTTTGGGACTTCCCTGAAGACAGACACATTGTTTGTCAGTGAAGTTAGGTGATCTGGTATCTGGAGTCAAACCTGCTTTACTTCAGACTTCAGCGTCAAAACCTCCAACCACACATACCGATTTTTAGAACCTCCTCCACAGCTTGTTCAGCAAGTTTGTTGATGTTGTAAGACCTGTGGACACCAAGAGGGAAAACTGTCAGAGCAGACAAGTGGATAACTACAGGATTTATAGCTGTTCTGCTCATTTCAAGCTTCACTCCATTTTACATTCATGAAATACACATTTCTTACACTGTCCTATGCTGCAGCACCCTGTCTTTAATAAATAATAATAAAGCTGAAACATGGATTTGGAGAATTAAAAACAACATGGAAAATCTTCCTTTCTACTATATAGTAAATTTAACAGAGGATATCACATCACTATGTACTCGTGACTCAGCAATGACACAAAACAGCAAATGCATGTCAGGCCAGAGAGAAAAACAGGGTTTCAGAGGGGAAATCTGTCTTTCACACAGTCAGTCACACATCTGAATAGAAAAATGATTACCTGTCTAATGGCAGATAAGTCTTGTTCAGAAATATTAATGCTAAGTTATTAGTAATCAGACCAAGAGGATTGCTCCCTTCTGCTCCCTTCTGATTTTAAAATATAAAATCTGGGGAAAATAACACAAATCTTGAACCCTAAGTACATAGTGGATGAAGATTAGGCAAAAGTGACACAACGACTATCAAGCTGAAAGTTGAACCATGTTAAACTTACCAGGCTTTGGATCCTGTTCCAGTGCAAATGCCGAGTCCTGAACTCTTCTGTTTTTCCCAAGGGCCGTCATCCACAGAGATCTCGTAGTAAGATGCCCTATGGAGCAAGAGGTTAACATGGGGTTTGAAGGATTTTAACTTCACCCTGTGGTGGACAGAGATTCCACTGATGAGCCAGGGAGACGAGCATGGTGGTGGTGAAGGTGCTGGGGATCAATGAGGGTTACAACATGCACACAGACACAGGTCCATCATGTTTAGATGGAGCTACATGCATCAGTTCAGATGACAGCGGTACCTGGAGGACAGAGATTCTCCAATGAAGATTTCATTGAGACTTCTGATGGGGAGGAGACTGGGCTTGGAGAAACTTTCTTTAAGTGTTCCTGTCCCTGAGAAAAGGTATTGGGAGAACAAGAAGGAAATCTTACATAATAATGAAGTTCCAAATTAGAGGTGATTCTCTTTCCATTATTATTAGTCTAACCCTAATCTACACATTTCAACAGACAGAAAAACAGTCAGACTGGGACAGCAACACATGGCGGATGCAGTCTTACTCCGCTGGATGTCCATCGTGGTGATACGGTGAGCTTGGTTGTGCTGCTCCAGGCTCAGCTGCTGCTCGTGCAGGTCCACAGGTGTGGGATTGATACCTGTGCCCTCTAAGTGGACACGGATCCTCTGACGCCACAGCCACCTGAACGCAGCACAGGAGAGGTGAGGGGACACCATCATGTACCACCATGCTGTAAACAGCATCATTAGGCATCAACTAAACCAGAGGATCATCTATCAAATATCATACCACAGTCTGGTATTTCAGTTGACCTGACATAACCCTAACCCTGCACAAGTCAGTTTTTGTCCACCAGGGGGAAGAAGAACTCTATTATGAGCTGATGGACACACAGCCCTGACATGTTGGCACCTAATATGGTTGTTATGTCTAACATAGGGCATAGCACTGCCTTCTTATAGCTACCTGCTGCAGCTAGACACAAGGTTGGTGGGAACGCAGAGATTGAATCAAACAATAAGTATGTCATTGAACAAAAAGAGTTAGCTAAATGCTCTGTAAAGAGGGCTGTGTTTTTTTAAATAACTGCTGTTAATGACGGCATTATCGGATTCAAATGCCTTATTTCCTATATAACTTGACAGGATTACTTATCGTCTTTACTTAACTGGAGAGTAGTAAATGAGTTGTCATCAGTGATCACTGATGACCCTGTCTTTGAGTTGTTTTTAAATATTTTTACAATTTAACTTTGTCAATGTCACAATATCATGTTTGATCAACACCTACTTAAAAGATATCTTCCAAACTGCCTACATACTGAAAGATATTCATTTATAAAAGCATTAGCAACGGAAATGTGTGTGAGTGTGTCGAGAATAAATAAGGTTTAAACATGGTTTGGTTCAAACAATAACAACCCGCTTCATAGTCACATCCATTTATAGACCAAAGAATCCCTCAATCAATATCTGACTGGTTTTACTAAACTCTGTAACTTCTACCTTTTCTACCAATAGGGGGTCTTTGTATTGGAACATAAGGCTTGGCCAGTTCCTTCTGGAAAAATAAACACCCAGAGTCACATTAGATTCTGCTCTGATCTGGAGCCATTCACCGATAGAAGGAGAGCTCAGAGATGACTTTGGAACTTTTGAGATCAAGAAGTGGCCGCAGAGAACAAGAGTCTCTGCAGAGTGCAGAGTTCACTCAGAGGTTGGTGCTCAGTGAGTGCCTATCTTGCAGCTTACTCACAGTCATCTGGCTGTTTGGGGCAAATAAGGACTTGCTTCATTGGTGGTACATGCACCATCATTGCTGATGTAAAACTAGGGATGAAGTAATCTTTTAAAAGTCTTATTCATACTATGTTTACTTTTGTTCTCTGACTTCTTTCCTCACTCTCTGAATCTCTCCAGGAAGTTATAGCGACAGGCAACAAAGTGAGACACGCTGTTGCTTTCAGTAAACTTTGATTTGAACATCATTGGGAAAATTAGGGAGAATGTAAGACACAACTCCACAAAACATAACAATGGTCTAGACTGCATGTTTATCAGAAAGAGGCTGCAGCGCTCAGATTGTTTGTGGGCCAATACACACCTGAACTCACCACGACAGAGTTTCTCCAGTGCTTCGGGGAAAGCATGCGTATACCGCACAGGCAGGCACAGATGACCTTCTGACCTTTGTTATAAAAGAGAGAAATGAAAAGAACTCCGCTGAATGTAAGAGGACCTTTAAATAGTAACAGCATGACAATTTGGACTACTGTCCGAAGAGTTAGTGATAGCTCTAATTGTTCTTCACACATACAACAATCGAAGCTCTTCCCAAAAATGCTGTTCAGTGGTTTACCTCTCAGGGTCTGTGTTTACTCCAACAACTGGTTTGTCCTTGCTTAAAACCTTACTGGCAACAAGTAGCATTGTCCCATCACCTAACAAAACAAACTGCAGTTAGAGAACTTGTATTGTGTATCTAAAGCCTTTGTTCAGGTGACTTTTTGCCCTGTGTTGAATAAGTTAAAGTCCTGTCCATTCTGTGCACTGTACCTGGACACAAAAGTTGGTGTTCAAGGAGGATTATCTTATTCAACATTCATTTATTCAAACTAATAGTAGATACAGTTACCATAAAAGCCAACAAATCTGAACTGTCCTGGAATTAATGAAATGTGCGACCAAACCACCATCATGTTGTGCTGCCAGCAACACTTCCACTTCCAGGCGGACATCTCATGGTTTATTTGCATTAGAAATGTGTGACATCAGCTAAGTGAAACCACATGATCTAAATGCTTACCTCCAGCAGAGATAATGGCATCTGCCCATCGCACTACTTCTTCATTATATTCTCCTCTTTTCACCACTCGTACGTCAATGCCTTCTCTCCTGCACACACACACAGATAACAGTCCTTTACGTGTAGTGCACGAGGTAAAAAACAGACATTTCTAGTTTTGGCATAGGAATGTGGCTGTGTGTGTTATTCCGGTGACAAGCCATCTTACCGCAGGCTCTTCACAATATGTTCCACATTGTTAGTGTGGATGTTGTGTCTTTCCAGCAGGCCGCTGTAGCTGGAGCCCTTCATGGCAAGCTGCAAAACACAGACACAGAAAAGCTCATGAGAATGGGGTCAAATGTTGGTTTGGCTTAGGATGTCACAGTCATACCTGAGGGCAGCCCTTACCAGCTGTTTG
Organism: Sparidentex hasta; assembly: GCA_030272975.1. Classification (NCBI taxonomy): domain Eukaryota; kingdom Metazoa; phylum Chordata; class Actinopteri; order Spariformes; family Sparidae; genus Sparidentex; species Sparidentex hasta. The sequence goes on along the minus strand of JARJLU010018516.1, from coordinate 21,126 downwards.
AGGTCCTCTTCAGAGAGCCCTGCATACCGATAACGCTGCTGTTCAAACTCATATCGAGTAGTCTTTGTGACCACTGCTACCTTCTCCGGTTTGAATCCGGCTTTTGGCTGCGAGGAGTTGTTGCATGTTGAAGTGTGGAGAGGTCGAAGGGAGTGTCCATACAACAGACTGACAGCTCGATTCCCGAAGCATACCAAGTTCCCCAGTGAGCGGCGAGTCATTCTTACAAGTGAACACACAACCATTGACTCAATCACATGTCCGGTGAGTTAATTAAGTGATGAATGAGGTCCTGCTCGGTACTGCTGTTACTGGCTCACATACCGGTTCATGTGTTAGTCCTCTCGCCAGGTGTAGTCACTGTCCATTCACAGAAGTCTGGGAGTCAAGAAGTCAGACACACACCCAGCTGTCATGGAAGGTCACCAGGTCTAGCGAGCCTTTCCCGAGCTAGCCGTGGGGTGACCAGTTTATGACTTGAACTTTCCACGTCCAGCGTGTCCTCAAAACAGTGAGAGCAACAGTTAGTTTAGCTCGCTATTACACTGTGAGCTAGCTGTCCTGCTAACCCTATTTGGTAAGGTTTAAATCCAGAGTACGGTTACCAGCTGAGCTGTAAAGGCTAAAAGTAGCTAGCACCTTGCTCACAAACCACATGCGTGTGCTCCTGAATGTCACAAACTCCGACTGTGGCTCTGAGAACTAACACACCGCACTCCGTCACGTCCTCAGGTCGGGCAGGTGTGTCAAACCAGGTCATGCACGGCCAGTTAACAAAGCCCAACACAACAGAACGCCAGCGACACAGCACGTCCGGGCAACATGGCACGTACTCGGGTCGTACGTTGTACGTACGCTACGTCGAGTTGGGTTTAATCTGATTGGCTACGTCGCTGTCAGTTCCAGCGGTGACGTTTTGTTGTGGCCCGTAATCCTGTTGCGTTCAGAACTACGTGAAAGTCTGGAGAAATCAAAACTACCAGAAAGTACCGTTCATCCTAGAAGTGGGCGGTAAATCACCTCAAACATGTTTGGAAAATTCAAATGGAAACTGTTCAATCAGGCCAACATGTTCTTAAAGGTTTATTTACCACCATGAGGGTCCAAAGCCCTCAGCACACACCCAGAATACAATTCTGCTTGGGAAACTCAAAGAAGAAGGCTGTGGTTTAAAGGACAAGTCTGTAGTTTGAAGGAGCAGACTGTAGTTTAAAGGAGCAGTCTGTAATTCAAAGGAACAGTCTGTAGTTTACAGATTTCTGTGACTATACAAATGAACAAACTCTCTTTTCATGACTGAATAAACTGAATGAACAAACTGATCTTAAAGCTGTATTCTGTAACTTTATTTTTGTTGTATTTGCTAAAATTGTCATTATGATCTGACACTAGGATAAAATACAGGTCAGCCGTGCAAAAATCCACTCTGTGGGTCCATCCAGTGGCCCTAATTTGATTTGCAAGAATCCACATCCACATCCACAAATCAAATCAACACAACCAATCAAGGGGAGAATTCTGAGAAGTCATTCATGCGGGTGCATATGCTGCTAGCAGCCCCCCTTCCCCACACAGCGTCTGCTCTCACCCGGTCAGATAGGTTCAAGTACAAACTCAAACTGTAAACAATGGTGGAGAGGCAACAAAGCGGAAACATGCCCCACCACCACAAAACTCACCAACTCTATACTCATGTCACATCAGGTGAAAATGTCATGATTCCACATGATTGGGTGTGGGTGTGGCCAGGGGAACTCCATAGCGCCCCCTAAAGCCGGGTCATGTGACCAAAAACCTTCTTTGATCTTCATGAAATTTGCAGGACTGGTCTCATTGATATAGCCAGGAATTAATTTTGATGAATTTTTTGCCCACACAGGAAGTTGGCCACCTTGAATGGCATACACCGATTTTCATTCTTCAGACACTTTAGGATGTTTACAGACTCACCAAATTTGACATGTAGGTTCAAACTCATGAGTACTTTATTTTGATCCCACAACTGCCCTCAGGTGCAGCATAGTCACGAACATTGATATTTGCTAGGCTCTGGGCCTTTTCAGTTACAAGATGGCTCCACAGCGTCTCCTGGAAGATGTCAAGCTTGAAGCCCCACCGTCTACTTACACACATGCACAACATTTAGAAAGTCTGCCATTTGGATTCACAGTTGAGAATTTGCCTCCAATTGGCGCCATTTCCCTGCTTCATACTTTAACAAACTCCTCCTACAGATTTAACACCACCGACTACACATTCAGTCAGCATCATCCACAGACCTTGAAGATGAAAAGTTATCAAAATCTATTGCCTCCGTTATACCTTGTAGGCGTGGAAGTGCAGTCGATTTCCTTCGCCATAAAGCAACAAGTCCATATAACTCCAAAATACACTTTCCCATCTACACCAAATTGGTCACACATGTAGAGGGTTTATGCAATATGCATTAATACCGTGTCATATCCATAACGCCACCCACTGGACACAGGACATCAGCCTCATATCAATCAATCTGATTTTATTTATATAGCATTTTTCATACAAAACACACAATAAATGTAGGCAAAACAAATCAGTAAAACCAAAAGCCACACACACACACACACACACACACACACACACACACACACACACACACACACACACACACACACACACACACACACACACACACACACACACACACACACACTCTCTCTCACATGAATGCATTATTAAAAGAGGGCAACTACAGAGCTATCATACTCTTAGCCATTAGCAGTGAGGACAAACATCATGTGATTTACATGAGATTTACAGTTTGTTTTCTCCACATCATACACTACAACATGACATATAATTGATGGGTGATCTCCAGCACCAGATAGTGGACACAGGCAGTGTTAGTTTACCAATTCAGAACGCGTCCAGTAAACACATGCACATGATGTTTTGCAGCTTTTATTCATGCCCTCTACTTTTATTTTCTACATTCCTCTGAAAGTCGACCTTTGATTTGACATCCATCGAGGTCCGTACATTAACTGTAAACTGTATAAAAATGTAAGATTAAAAAGAAGTCTGAAGTCACTCCAGTTCTTTAGCTGCTGAATGCTCCACTATGTTCACCAGCCAGTGTATAACTGTGTCTGTGCTGCTGAGCGGATGGTGTCCAGTGGGTTTGACAGAGCACTGTCTCTAAAAACAGCTGCGTGCTGCTCTTCTTGTTGGTGAGTTGATGAGAATGGTGAGACCGAACACCAAAGCAAGGAGCTGAATGAGGTTAGTGCTTCATAGAGTTGGGAGAGCTGCAAAGTTGACAGATAAATGTTGGTTTGTCTATAGGACTCATGTTACATTACACACATTTATTTGATTCATTGCAATACAAATAGTTAACAGGTACAGCTTTAAGGCCATTTTTGAATGGTGAACTAGAGTATTTTTGCATTATGATAGTTCTACTTGTACGTAATACTTCCAACAGTCATCGTCACCTTCAGTATGTTCTCTAATATCCTCATTAAATGGAACATATTTCAGGTAAAAATAGGCAGGCTGAAAGCTAAAACGAAGGATAACTATAAGTAATCAATTCTAAAATTCACAGAATTAAATGCACTGACACGAGCACATTACATACATCTAGAGAAATCTTTCATTCATTAGTGTGACAGTGACCAGGGAATAGTGTTTGTAAAAGGCTATGTGACCTGATTTTAGGGGTATTCTTCACTAATTATATTGAACTTCACCAGGGAATATTTTTCCATACAGTGAGGTCACTTATTACTGCACAAGCTCCACTTTTTTCTGCTAATTGTGGTGTGTCATTTACTCTGCGGAATTACCCTGAACTATAACACGTCCCAAGTGAGATGATGCGTATCGGCTGAACCTGGTTATTGTCTGATGCCAGAAACAATTCCTCACATGTCCCTACGATGTGCAGACTCCATTAAAACAAGAAAAGTCTTTAAAACACAAAGAGAAGGGAAGAGGAAGGGAAGAGAGGAGAACAAGAAGCATGGGTGAGAAGAGAGGTGAGGAGAATGTCTAACTGATAACAAACTATCCTTCCTCAATTCTATGATGATTTTCATAACAATTCTCAACAAAGTTTTACGTACATCTGGGCTTTACCTGAAACTGTGTCACAGGGCTAACAGTGTTATTATGGGAGCACTTTTTTCTAATTCGTCCTCTTCGTCTCCCTCCCTCCCTCCCTGTCTCTCTTCTGGATGTCTCCTCCTAGGTTTTCCAGTTACAGCAGTTGCAGGAGGGCAATCTTTCCCACATACCCAGAGTGATTCACATTAGAGCTCCATCTCCCAGTCACTCCGTCCTCCTGACTCCCAGTACGCTCCAGTAGAACCCCAGCACGTCTCACCCTGCCCTGCTGCTGCTGCTTCCAGGACGAACTGCACCACTGAAGAAGATCAACCGTCGGTCCAAACAGGTATGTGACAAACAAACAACCTTTCTTTATGTTCTACTTTAAAATGCACAAGGGTTACAGGTTACTTTATCTGCAGCAGCTGTTTGATTTTCTTTGGTGGACTCTTGGTCTTCCTCTTGGTCTCGGAACATCAAAGAAGGTGAAAACATGGATCAATCGATCAACGCACTGGTAGTTTTGCTGTCATTAGTCCAGTTTTTGAGACATCTGCCTTCACCCCAATACAATGGAGATGAATGGATTATCATTGGTAGTACTCACAACATTGAAAAAAAATATCAACGGAGCAAATATTTCAAAATGTGTAGCATGACTCGAAACAACTAAAGGTGAGTGAGACAAAATGTTGTTATTTGGCTGATCTGACCCTTTGGCCGAGTGAATGCTTTATACTGTTATATTCTGTGCTCTAGACCTCTGGTGAATTTATAGTGCCATCTTTTAGTGGTCCTTTAATTCTACTACTCAAGAATTCTACATTCCACTCAAGATTAAATGTCAAACAATATCTTTATATTCTTTTATTTTTTCATGTTTATCTTTTATTTATTTATTTTTGCTTCAGAAGGCTGTTGGCACATTAATTCATGGATTTTAGCTTGAAATATAAGCCACTTGCATGTATATTAAAAGCTGGAATTTGATTTTTTCAACTTGATAATCTACATACTTAAAATAGTGCATGTATTCCCATGTGTGCCTTTAAAGGCAAAGAGATCCAATGAAACTTCAGAGTTAGAGAAAGTCACAGTTTTTATACTAAGCGAAAAATACACCAGCAAGTTCAACTGAAGTTAATTTAAAGGCTCAGCAGCTGGTATGAAATTCGCTTTTTGTTTCATCAAAGCACTTCCTGATGAACTAACTTTGAGCCACTTTGAATTTACATCATGTGGACAGCTGTCTCATCTTCGTCCATGCATGATCACTCAAAGGACATCAGTGAAATGTATCCACTCATCGCCGGTATCTTCGGAAACATCATTGAGGAGCTGACATCACGCTAACATGTAGAAATTACAAGTTTTGTAGGATTAACGGAGACTGGACGCCACTCATTCCACAGGAGGGTGAATGATCGACTGTAAAGGACTTGTACAGCCATCGGTACAACTGGAAGAAGGAAGTGGACGAATGGTCCTCTGTTGTAAAGAAAACAGTTTGACTTTCATCAGACAAAAGAAAAAAAAACATTTTGCACAGAAGTTCAGATGGATGTTTTGTTTCTCCCTCAGGTGTGATGGTAAGTCTGCACACATTCTATTTGCACTAACCAACATATTTGGGTCCACTGCAGCAGGATGCAGCGACTCAGGGAAGGCATTCACATACGCACCATGAAGGCAAAGAGGAAAGTGGAGGAGATCTCCAAAGAGGACATCCAGGCTTTCCTCAAGAAGAACGCCTTTGTGCTGTTTACAGTCGCCGCAGTTGTTGTAGGTGTGTATATGCCTCTGCAGTCAGAGTCTTGTCAATGAGATTTAGACACGCAAACACTGAACACACAGGCCCGCACTGCCATTCTCTCTGCAGGTATCGCTCTGGGATTCACACTTCGCCCGTATAAGATGACCTATCGAGAAGTTAAGTACTTCTCTTTCCCCGGAGAGCTGTTGATGAGGATGCTTCAGATGCTGGTTCTGCCCTTACTCGTCTCCAGTCTCATAACAGGTACGACACATGCGCACATTATCACAAATACTGATCTGTCTATGGAGAGAGGACTTGTCTTCTCTGTTCTCAGAGGAATGATTCATCTTCTCTTCAGTCAAACTTCCTCTATTCAGGTGATACGAACACGATGGATATTGTGTTTCTAACCACTTTTCGGGTCAACTGGTGCTTCACGTCTCTCCTCCATCAGCAAGCACCACCTCATATGTGCTGTTTACTTGCACTTGATATGAAATGGCGACTAAGCAGTCAAAGTACATCTGAGAAAGCAGCTCTGACAGCTGTGATCTGGTTTCAGCCACACACTCACACAGCAAGCTTAAATGCAATATTTGGATTTATTAATTACAACTTTTTGTTCGGCTGTTCACACAATGTTTGTGGCGTCACCACAAACACTGACTGCATATCCCAAAACGGATTGCAAGAAATTGCATTAAATGTGTCCTCGGACATTTTGTAAAGGAAAATTTAAAATATCAGAGAGTAACTTCATAGTATACCAACTGAATAGGTTTTGGTTATAGGCATTTGCCAGGGAGATACACTACATCAGTTGGAGATAAAGTGGTGGAACTTGGGACATTGGTTAGAAATCTTTTTTTCACAGACAGAATTATTTTTCATTCAAGTGGTCTTCGTTCAACGACCTTCTGGTTTTCCAAAAGCTCACTAGGTGATTGTTTTTTTTGGATCATCAGGAGGCCAGCATCGCCTCCAGCTCGGTCACCAAGACACTCCAGCTGAGTGTTATAGGAAAGATTTGGTTCAAATCAGTTACAGAGGATGTTTCATTCCTGTAGCCTTGAGCTGCACTGGCTCTATTCTATTCTATTCTATTCTATTCTATTCTATTCTATTCATGGTTTGCAGCAGGTGAACTTCAGATTTTAAAGGCAGTGCACTCTGCCACAGAGACTTTACAAAACACCGGGCACAAGAAAGAGAAAACATTTTTCTGTTTCTAAATTGCTGCAGTTCACAAGCTCTCTTAGTTTTTAGTCTAATAAATGAATAAATAATCAACTGTTTTGAATGCCACTATCACATTAACACTAGAAAAACAGCCGTCAGTGAACGTACCTCAGTCTGAAAAGGCTGTGTGTTGTGTGCAGATGTTCCTGCATTGGCTGCTGAAGGTCTGTCACAGCAGCAGAAGCTCTGTTGTTTGGCTCAGTGGCTGTGTACAACTAGCACATTGTACTGTTACGTTATCAACTGGCTTATTTTTCATACCCATGTAAGAAAACATCAAATGATCATTACAATAATAATGATAGTATATTTATAGTATATGATTATATAACACTTTTCAAGAAGCTCAAAGACATCTTACATGATGTAAACGTACCCTAACAACACACTTAAAGATGGGCCTATGGATCTGTGGCCCTGGTTATCATGGTGTGTTCAGCACCATTGTTGGCTCCTTTTCGGCCAACTGAGCGTGTAGAATGAGTAATCTTCAACTCAGTACATGAGAAAAGAAACAGAAAAAGAGAGGGAAAGCCTCACGAGCCTGTCCCAGTAGTAACCGTGATTTCACCCATTTAGTGCAGTTTCTCCTTATCTTTCTCCTCCACCCAAACCCTCAGAGAGAGCATCAGGCTGTGAAGCCAATTTCTGTGGTGACCAAACTGTGTAGTTGCACCGTCATGTGTCACTGTGGCCCAAAATAAGTTTTTCTGTAAGCTTACACTGTGAAAGAGGTGTCAGTGAAAAGGTGAATACATTCTGTCCAATACAATTTGGAAAGTCTAGAAGAGCTGCGTGATTATATTATTTTCTCCACATTTAAGTTAGCTAGGTGTAGCCAGGTTGGTTGGTGAAAGTCTAGTGTGCACACTCTAGAGGCCTCACAACACAGAAGATCCAGGTAGTTTCATACCACCATAACACTGAGCTGCTTTCATAGAAATGAATGCAAGTCCACCTCCATTGCTATGTGCAGATTTAATATAACGTCCTTGCCTCCACCCAGAGTCCTGCACGGGTCTTATTTTGCAAACCTGAACCCGCCTGTACCCGCCATACTTAAAACCACATCAGACCCGTTTTCCAGTAGTAGCACAAGTTACATTCCACATCCGAGCTGACCCGCTATAAATTGATACTGATGCTGGACCCGCACCCAAAGGAAAATTCGACACATTAGACCTACATTTAAGAAAACATTTATTGATTGCCACGCCATACAAACACAAGTTTAACTTAAGTTGAAAGTTGAAAACGAACAGTCTGTATGATGAAAACATTGGTTTTTGCTCACAATAGGCTACAGCCTTTATACAGTCAGCAAACACAGATCCAACCATAAACCAGATACGGCTGTAACACAAATAATAGGCTATCAACACAAAATAGCCTCCACGGTTGAATACTACCAAACAATTAAGGCTTCTATCACCGCCATGCAAAAAAATAGAATAACATGCCGTCCACAGTGTCTAAAATAAACAGTGTCCAAGTAACCTTAGCACGTGGCCCGGTCTTGTGAAACTTAACCAAAAGTTTAGGTGATATAGTTGCAGGCAATAGGTCTATTCAATTCCTTATAAAGTGCACAAACAATATAGGCTGCGTTACCTGATTATGCATCAAGCTATTAAACTTTATACAATTAGACTATAGGCCTGACATGGCTCGATTTGTCTTTGATTGAATGAGGGCAGTTTTGGCCTACCTTATACTACGCCAGGGAATTACACTATCTGGTGTAAAAAAAAAAAAAAAAAAAGCACTTCCTGGTGCGCAGGTAGTGGAGGGGTTAGAGTGCATGCCACATATGCAGTGGACCCTTTTTCAAATCCCAGCCAGAAGACCCTTGCTGCATGTCACCCCCCCTCCCATTTACCATCTATCCACTGTCAAAAATAAAGGTGTCTATGCCTGAAGGAATCCTTATAAGACAAAAAAGCACATCATCCACTGTTGACAGTTTTATTTGGAGGATAAATCTCGCAGTCTGAGTAATATTGGTAAACTCCCGACCTGCACTCTCCAGGCGTCCGACCCCATCCGCACCTGTGTCCGACACAGTGCATTATTTTTCACCCGTTTCATCCAAATTGGGTTTTGGTGTGTAGGTTTTATATATAATTCATACCAAAACACAATGGGTACAGCCTATCCCAAGCTAACTGCTGCGTACTATAGGTTCTGTTACCTGGTTAGCTCCATTAGCCACCCGGCTCGTGGTAAAGATTGGAATATTGGAGAATCAGGGATGTTTTGATTTTTGCACCATTTGAATAGGAGCTTTGGGGATGGGGCTAGCTCATTAGCATGCTGACTATAGTAGAAAAATCTGCAACACAGTAAGAAGACGTCCTAACATCAATTTTCTATTTCTTATTTTTCACATTCTGTAGATAATTTTGTTATTTTTTGTTTTGTTTAATTACTACATATTCCTACATATTGCACCTTAAAAGTCTGGCACAATCCATTCAACCTGTTCAGATATATAAGATATTGATGGAATATGTGGTGGGAAAGAACCGCCATATGCACTGCAAAATGTAATTTTGCCACCTGACTTGGTGCTGGCAAGGCTTTTTTTCTTTCTAAAGAGCACATTTTGATACTTTGATATTGACGATACTTCCATCCTGTGTCCATTAGGAATGGCAGCTTTGGACAGCAAAGCTTCGGGAAAGATGGGCATGAGAGCTGTGATTTACTACATGACCACGACGTTTATCGCCGTTTTCATTGGCATCATAATCGTCCTCATCATCCACCCGGGAAAAGGATCCAAAGACGAGTTTGGAAAGCAGCAGACGATAGAGCAAGTCAGTCCTGCTGATGCCTTCTTAGATCTGATCAGGTAGCCCGCTCAGAGGAACGACAGTGTTTACAAATCCTGACTTTAACTGCACAGCATCCTCTCTTAACCACTGTGTGATTTCTCTTCTCAGAAACATGTTTCCACCAAACCTGGTCCAAGCTTGCACACAGCAGGTGAGCTTTACAAGCAGCGTATATTAAAATCACAGTGCTTTGTATTCAATTCGTAATTTTGTGGCAGGCAGCTCTGAAACCCTGCAGTGTTCATCACATCCCAATGAATTACAGATCCAAAAACATGCCAGAGTAAAGGACTGAAATTTTGTCTATACACTGAATGTTTCAGCTTGAACCTCACTTGAACCCGAAGTCAAGGTGTTAGCTCCAAAACTCTGTTTCTCTCCTTCCCATTATCCTTTTGCTCTCTCTCTCCTCCTGACACTCAGACACTGAGGTTTGGATGCTCGACCAACCCCCCATAGTTCATACACTGCAAAATCGACTGTACATGCTCTAGTCTTTCCTTCTAAGTGCTGTATCGTAGGCAACTGACCGTGTTCCAGTTTCTTGAAGACGTTTCACCTCTCACCCAAGAGGCTCCTTCAGTTCTAACTAACTGGTGGGGAGTTGCAGGCTTTTAAACTCCGTGTGAGTGTCCTTGTGAGCTCTGAGTTTCAGAGTCATTAGGGCCACTTGTTGGTTATTGACCCAACTGGCCTTCATGTGGGTTGTTATGGCTAGGTGATCCCAGGTGTGAATGGCTGTTAAGCTGTGTGGGGAGGGAGCTCAGTACTGCATTGTAGGTGGGTGATAAGTAATGTTGTAGGCCACGTCCTCGTCTCATTATGTTCTGGATCTGTAGCCTCTAAGCGGCATTTTAACTTAAATTAATGTTTTGAAGCTATTATTTTGCCATGCAGAACACGTTGTTGTCTCTCTTCATTATGCAGCGTTGTACTGGTGAAGCCGAGGGTGAAGCCAATTACATTTAGATTTTTGGGGCTTTTGGCAGATGGTTTTGTCCAAAGCGACTTACAAATTCTGTCACATTGTTACACTGATGGTAGCGGCTGCCATGCAAGGTGCAACTGCTCATTAGAAGCAATTTGGGGTTTAGTATCTTGCTCAAGGACACGTGCAGTTAGGGGGGGACCCTGAATTTGAACCAGCAACCTTCTGATTACTAGACGACCCGCTCCACCTACTGAGCGACAGCCGCAAAAATGTTGAGTAGGAGATTTTAAAGAATGAGAAACCTTTTTTCCCCAGTAGTAAGGATGAGCCAGTAGGACGCAAAACAGCAATGCAGTGTCTGTTTCGGCGCTGTCAAGCTCCAGTGGTCCAACCTTGATCCTCTAATTCTTTCATTCTCCAGTTCAAAACCAAATATGGCAAGCGAGTGGTCCATGTGACGGTGACGGTGAATGACACCCTCTTCAACTCAACCAATGCCACCCAGGAGGTCATGGAGATCACCCGGGAGGAAGCCATCCCAGTGCCGGGTCAGGTGAATGGGGTCAACGCTCTCGGGCTGGTGGTCTTCTCCATGTGCTTTGGTCTAATAATTGGCAACATGAAGGAGCAGGGCCAGCTCCTAAGAGACTTCTTTGACAGCCTCAATGAAGCTATCATGCGCCTGGTTGCCATCATCATGTGGTAAGAGTTCATTCTCAGTGGGAGGAGCTTCTTGTTGAAACAAATGTCACCATCACACATTTCTTCAATAACTCAATGTTCCTCTTCCTCTGTCAGGTATGCTCCTATTGGTATTCTGTTCCTGATTGCAGGAAAGATTGTGGAGATGGATGATCTGACACAGATGGGTGGTCAGCTGGGCATGTATGTCATCACAGTTATCATTGGCTTGATGATCCATGCCATTCTTATTCTGCCCACTCTTTATTTTGCTATCACTCGGCAAAACCCCTTTATCTTCATCGCTGGGCTCCTGCAAGCTCTGGTGACAGCTCTAGGGACCTCCTCAAGGTAAGTCACACCCAACACTCTCACACTTCAGCAAATGGAAAACAACCTAAATGCCTAATTGTCAAACAGGCCACCCACAATGTTTTGGTGTTAGAACTGTTGGGCTGCATCAAATGTGTGAGAATATGTAGGGTTGAACTTCTTTGTAAAACTGTCCCTCATTATGCACACAGTTATGTCATTTAACACTCACTTCCTGTTTGTATTTTAGTCAAGCTTTTGGGCCTGATAACATCCCTAGCACTGTACTTTTTTTTTCTTTACCATCAGCTAGTTAATCGACTTACTGTTATTGCTGACATTTGACATATTACCTAGATCAGAATGCTGTTTGTTGATTTTCAAAACAATCTCCACTATAAAACTGATTGGAAAACATTCTGGACATGACTGGATATTGAATATAGCTGAATACCTTTAATACATTTGGTTTTTTTTGTTGCAGCAAGCTACAATATCAATATTTGTTGCCCGAAATTGATTTTCAGTTTTCGGAGCTGCACAGCACGTTGTCTTTCTCTCACATACGCATGACATATTGCTTCACCACAAATACTTTACTTGGGCAGGCCAACCAGGTGTTTTAACTGCTGCTAACTTGGTGACCTATTTTCGCATTTCTTATTTTTTCATCTGCATTGGGTTGACTGGTGGTCAATCTGCCAGTCTAAACCTGCTATACCTTCTGTGCACCTATACTTAAACCAGTACCTGCTCTCTTTTTACGGTATCAACACCATGTCCAAGCTTGAAATGCACACTGATTGTGATGCAGCCTCCCCTGTTTAATGTAGGCCACTGTTTTGTGAAAGACTGGTAAAAAAAAGGTTCTTCCACCTGGTTCGGCATCACCTGGGTTCAGCTTGTTCTCTGCTATTGTGAAAACTGTAGAACTGCAGGTGGAAAAAATCCAAAACACAAGGTATGTTTTTTTGGGCAACTTTATAAAATTTACTGCTGATGAAGAAAGTGCACAGAGCACACACAGGACCTTATTTCAGAAAAATGTATACTATGTATCAAATATACATGGTGGTTCATTGCGAGAGACAGTAGGTTTTTTTTAAAATGTAATTTGAATTCTGACATAAATTACACATATGATGTTTGTCGTTTTTAAAAGATGGGTCACTTTGCCTCTTTATGTGATTGGGGAACATTATTAGATAACAGGGGAGGGGCGGGCCACACACAGACTGGAGAACACACAGACAGAGTTCATTTGAATGATCAGTTTCATACAGATTGGGGTTAAGTTAAGTTGATCTACTGAATAGTCATCACTGATTGAAACAGTGGCTTTAACAGTCCTCAGTGGTGACTGAAAGTACTGTCAGTTATGACGCACCATAGCCTACATTACTTCTTGGTTTAAAGCTTACTAAATGACCATGAAAGTCGGTGATAAGTGTCAGAGTTGGCTGCTGCAGTATAACTAAACTGACCGTAGAAGAACTGCACAGAGCATGGCATTACAAATGGTGATATGAGCACACAATGATACAGTGAAGTCAGACTAAAAATCTTCATACAGAATTATGTGAAAAAAGTCATTCATAAGTTCCACGGTAATGTATCACTGTTCCCTAAAACTGTTCTAATTCTTTCTCTCCCAGTTCAGCCACCCTGCCTGTCACCTTTAAATGTCTGGAGGAAAACAACAAAATTGACAAGCGAATCACTCGTTTTGTGCTGCCCGTCGGCGCCACCATCAACATGGATGGAACAGCTCTGTATGAGGCACTGGCAGCCATCTTCATCGCCCAGGTCAACAATATGGAGATGAACTTTGGTCAAATCATTACCATCAGGTAAAAAATACCAACACTGGAGGAGAATGAAGACTTATTCTGAAACCGATAAATAAAATCTCTCATCTGTGAATGCCTGTGTGTTTCTCTTCAGTATTACGGCCACTGCAGCCAGTATTGGAGCTGCTGGCATCCCGCAGGCAGGCTTGGTCACCATGGTGATTGTACTGACCTCTGTAGGACTTCCCACTGATGACATCACTCTTATCATTGCAGTTGATTGGTTCTTGTGAGTAGCTATTTGTGTCATGAACATGTGGACAATAATCCTGTAAATGATCCATTCAAACACAGCTATGTGTGACACATTGGTCTGTGACTGTAACTGTAACATCCCTACATCAATCATCTATGTCAGCTTAACAGTCAGAAGCAGCTCTGCAGGTACTACCACCTAGTGACACACTTCTCCTGTCTCCCTGGCGTCTTGCTCTACATCTTCCCTTTTGTATTGAATATTTTTTGCAATGAGTTTTAACATAGAAACATAATTAGGTTTCCCAAATTAATCATTTCAATTAGAATACCCTTCCCAGAAATTACTCAGCTAACTGGGGTAATAGGAAAAAACCCTTCTCTCCTTTAACTAGGATGGACCAAATATGAGTGTCTGTCAGACTTCCTTCATGAAGACAAGCCTGTCTTACACTGAACAGAACAAAGTGCAGCGTTTAATGAATATAGACCGGTATGTTTGAAAGCTAAGGGCTGTAAAACCAGGCTTGTGGATGTGACTTATTATTCAGAAAATCATGTTTGATAATGGAGGTTTAAATATGTCTATCCTAAGTTACGGCCACTGTCAGTAAAAACAGCCAGTGTGAGAGAAATCCTGCTGAGCTGAACATAGATATGGCTGCTGGTCCAGATAATATACCTGGCTGCTTACTAAAAACATGTGCTGATGTTATCACTGACATTCTTAACATCTCACTCTAACAAGGGACTGTTCTCTCTTGCCTCCAGACAGCCATCACTGTCCCTGTTCCTAAAAGGGCTACTGTGTCTAGTCTTAATGACTCCCACCCTGTAACTTTCAGGCCCGTCCTGATAAAGTACTTTGAGAAACTGGTTCTCCAGCACATCAGAGACATCATCCCTGCCAGTCTGGACCCTCACCAGTATGCTTTCTGAACCAAAGGTTCCACAGAGGCCATGTCTACTGCCCTCCATTCAGTCTCCACACACTTGGAGAATAACAACCGATAAATCAGGGTGCTGTTTGTTTAATTCATTCAGCATTAGGTCAGCTTTATCTTCACAATATTTTAAAATAGAAAACAAAAAAAGAAATATAACAAAAGAAAAAAAATGCCCATTATCCTCTCTGCCATTATCACCATTCCAATTCTAACCAAAGCGGGATGCATCTCAACAGGATGCTCTCGATGGCTCCTCTGTAGAAGGTGGTCATGATTGGTGGAGGTGCTTTCTGCAGCCTCTGATGGAAACCCAGGTGTTGTTGTGCTCACTTGGTGAGTGCTATAGAGTTCAGGGTCCAGAAGAGGTCATGTGATCCGAGATGTGCACCCCCAGGAACTTGGATTCAAGATTCAGTGTTTGAATCACTGTTATGTCTTCAGCAAACTTGATGATGTGCTTTGAGCTGGATGCTGCAGTACAGTCATGGGTAAGCAGAGTGGTCACCAGTGGGTGGCGGTGGCTGAATGTCTGCTGCCAATCCGGAGTGATTGCGGTCTCCCCGAGAAGTCCAGGACCCGATTGCAGAGAGAGGTGCTGAGGCCCAGGAGATACAGTTTTCTGATAAGCTGCTGTGGAATTATGATGTTGGGGTGTAAGCCCCTAACCCCAATTCAACACAGTCTCATCCACACAGCTTATTGGAAAACTAAACCCTCGGATCAGACTGGCAGTCACACCTCCTCTACGTTAATCACAATAATTTCAAGAGCAGAAAAAAGTGCTTCACAACAAAATTACAGAGAAACAGAGCAAAAAAATATAAAAACAGCCAGCCAGACAGCAAGCAAGGGGCAAACACAGAACATAAAATGGCAGGCACACAAGTTTAAAAAAAAAAATCAGTCTTTAGCTGCTTTTTAAATGTGTCAACTGTTTTCACATTACATAAGTTCAACATAGGAGAGTTCCAGAGCTTTGGAGCTCCTACAGTCAGTGTCCCTTTGTCTTTAGCCTGATGCTAGGAACAGTAAACAAACTCTGGTCACTCGTGCTGCAGGGCATTAGGAGCTCTTGAGTGTAGGTTGATATCTCACCATGCGGGGCTCTAAATGTGATTACCAGGATGTTTAAAGTAATTCTGAATTGTACGGGAAACCAGTGTAAAGACATAAGGATTGGTGTTACATCAGATGTTTACTGGAAATTTTACAACTTGTAAATGGTTGATGGAAGTTTTTCTTAAACAGCTAAAAAGTGAGTCGCAGTTTTTTTAACTTGTGAGTATTTTACCTCATTTCAGTTAGATGAAACTTAAAAAAAATAAAATGAATAACATCAAAGTTAACGTTACCCTCAAAAACAGCTGGAGTTACCTATACCCCATGTGTTGTCACACCCATTTGCCCTTCAAATTCCCTTTTTTTCTCTGGGTTGCAGGGACCGCCTGCGTACCACAACCAATGTTTTAGGGGATTCGATTGGAGCCGGCATTGTTGAGTTTCTGTCTCGACATGAGCTTCGCAGCAAAGACGTGGAGATGGGGAACTCAGTGCTGGAGGAGAAGGAGAGGAAGAAACCTTACAAGCTCATCTCCCAGGATAGTGATTTTGAAAATGACAAACGTGCTCACAGTGAATCAAACATGTAGTTCAAACTTTGAGCAGCTGCCACATCCGTTAACACGCACCAACACTTGCACCCGGTTCTAGTTTTGGGGAGCAGGGACCTAATTGTGAGATGTTGTTGTCAACTATAGTTTTACCGTCATTATTTCACACTTTGGATTTGTTAACATGTCTTTATTGTCATGTCCCAGAGGTGAATTTCTTACATTCCTATTTCTCCTAAAATCACCAAGAAGGCATCCTTTAATACGTTCATCTTCAAATAGGACTGGTAGTTTCTGCTGTGTATGTGCACTACTATATCAAATATTTTTAGCTTCATATCGACCTGATGTAAACGTTGAGGTGAAAGTAAATTTTTATATATGTTGGATGAAGGATTTAAAAACTGAAGTGGTGTTTTGGAAATAAACCACAGAGCATCTAAGACCAGTTAGCAGGGACAGAAAGACTGCAGGGTACGATTAGTCCCATACAGTCATGTGACATTAGTGAAGTGATTGCTTCTGAAGATATCATATGAACAAATTATACATTCAGACATTTGCCATTTTGTCACTAGGACACGATTAACTCGACTTAAATTCCAAATGTATCTACATTTTCCCAGCATTAGTTGGTTAGTATTGTGGTTATTACAGGCGTTTTGCAGACATTTTCTGATTCAGTGGTACAGCTTCTTTCTCACACACCTATAATTGCATATGTATGTGTGTATGCACATTCACACGTTGACTATGTGTAACTTGCTGATTTTTTTTTTTTTTTTACCAACATTACTAATTCACTGTAGACATGAGACAAGTAAATATGTCCGGTTATTTGTACATGCTAAAGCCTCTGACTTCACTACGAAGGTTGAAAACAGATTTCCGAGTATTGACCGAAATTCAACAACTTTTTGTGAGAACAGTTGTCTTAGCTCTTGTTTATTATATCTTCAGTGAAATAAACAGAAAAAAAAAACAAAAACAAACATTTCTGGCCTGTCTCTCTTTTGTTGAAAAGTCAGGGGGTGTTTCAGTCAATTAAATAAACTGTATTTTCTAATTGTTCTCATACAGTATGCAGATCTGTTTTTGTCCTCATCACTTTCATTTGAAAATAACATAACTGTCCAATAAAATAGTTATACATCCCAGTATATAAAGTATACCAGAATAAAGTGACACTGTTCTCCCTCCTTTAGCAACTAGTGTCAGGGGAAGTTCAAAAGACTAGCAGTGTGTCCTAGTATCATGATTATCTGATGGATCTACTTCCTCTGTGTCACGAAGCTCCATTGTTGTCCACAATCTATGAAAAACACATCATTAAGAGCACACTGTTGCACTGACGGCAATATTCCTTCATTACCATGAACAAATGCTATAGTTCAGTTCGAGTCTGTCCCACAAACACTATCCTTAACTGATTAACAGTCCTAAATTGATTCAATAGTCAAGATCAATTTAAATGCGCAATATAAGATTGTGTAACTCAATTCATGCTGTAATTTCCTAAATCAAAAGACACACACACACACACACACACACACACACACACACACAGACAAAAGGGCTTGGTCCTCCTCATGGATGAACTGGAAAACCATGACAATAGACCCGAGGAAGACAAGGTCCATGGCTGGCTGAGTCACGCTGGAGCAGGGAAGGCAGACTCAAATGCATGAGATGGCAAGCAGGGAGCTCAGCTCATGAGACTTGAATCAGGATCAAGGTAGTACAAGGAGCATCATGGAAACAGTACAGCAGGATCACATGAACACAACAAATGACTGGACAGTAACGGAACAAAAGACTGGACCTCAATCCAAACTAAAATAACGAGGGGATGAGAAGCCGAGAAACTCAGGTGAGAGATAGGTGAAAGAAAAAAAAGAATACTAGAACCAGGGAAGGAGCTGACAGGCTGCAAACACACTAGCTTGCAGCACAATTAGAATCAAGGTTCAAATGTAGCAGTTTATTGACTTCAGAGAAGATTAATGTCTATATAAGAAACAGAAATGTCAGCCTGAGACAGCCCAGGAAAGAAGAGAAATGTAAATAATTTAATCTCCTAACCAATAAAGAAGCAAAAACATACAGGCAAACAAAAAGGGCTTCTCTCTCCAAATAACTACTCCACCATCTGTTTACAGGTGAAGATTTACAGGTAACAAGCTCTTCACTACCAGATTGTCCAAGTCACTGCTCAATAAAAAACTTCCTTCACATTTTAAATATTGTTGTTCCTTTTTACTCACAGATTCAATAAACACACAAACGACAGAACACCATGCTGTTTGTTTCTTGGGGTGCACACACACCAGGCAATCCATACCTTTCCCAAAGTCCAGCTTGTTTGACTAGTGTGAGTGCTCCGTACCGTGCTCAAGCATGATACACTTTCTTGGCCCTGGCTCAGTTGGAAGCGGTGTGCAGTTGCTCATGCATGAACACAGGTACACAACATAGACATGAACCATAATCATGCCTTGTTCACACCTTGTATAATCAAGACATCCAGGAATGTGAGAGGGCCATCTACGACCAAACTGACACGAAATAATGAGGCTCCAAAAAATCAGTTAAGTCATGTTCTCTCTGTTGTTATCCATTGTGCAAAGACCACACTTCAACGTGTTGACGTATATACAAGAGGTAAACGTGCTCAGGCCCGGTTGCGGCCGGAGCAGTGAGAGTACAGGCCAGCGGGGGACTGCTGAGATGGACAATCATGCTTTGGCACAGTACAGAGCAACTGGGCCCAGTGTGAGTGTGCCCTGAGGAGTGGAAGAGAAGGGAGGAGGAGGCTCATGTGTTGGGTTAGGGTTAGGGCAAGCACCTCGAGGTGACCCATCAAGAGACTCAACCTGTTTCCACTCCAGTTCAAACACACCAGTAGTACACACACACTTGCTGAGGTTAAGAGAGGGAGATCAGCAGCAACCCTTACGACCAGGGTCATAATAATATATTCTGGATTTTTCAGAGAGGGCGGTGGAAGAAATTTATTTAGTCTCAATTGGACTATTTCTGTGGAAAAAGCATATGAGACGCTATTATTAAAATCAATCTGTTTTTACTTGTTACAAAACATGTCTAGAGGGCATCTGGAATTTAACCCATTTGTGTCCCCAAACTTGGTGTGATGAGTAAAATAAATGCCACACATTTGCTTGATTGGTCTTGACGTGAGACACAACTTGGGCCATTCTCTAACAGTGAAATATTTTTTAGATCAATTAAAAAATAATTGTCAGTGGTTAGAATTATTTTCAAAAATAAAAAGGGAAAAAAATGAAGATATTGTGTTGAATAAATGTCTGTATTTCTTTACTCTGCATGCATGTGCTTATCTTTGAAATTTGACCCCCTGAGTTCATAGATATCACATACTTGATTGTTCTTGTAGTTTCTGAGGTACCATAAAGGAACTACCTTTTTTTTTTTTTTCTGGTTGAGGTAGAGAGCTGCTGAAATCTGAAGAGTTTTAGACTCGGTGTGATGAATCGGATCTCTTTAATACACGCAGCATGGAGAGAGGACCCACAGCGCTCCAAATGTGTCTGACCTCCATGCAACAGAACAGTGGTTGCATACATTTATGACAGCTGTTAATCACTCCTCCCCAGAACAATGACCCCATGATGTTTGTTGATGTAATGGATAAGTAAATGTGATCCTAACACCTCGGGCAAAGGCAACTGCCCCTCATATGACTTCCTGACCTGCCCTGATAAACCAGACCTCAGGTGGAGGGAATCTCCCCTTTCCATAGCATGTAATTGAGTGTGTATCCGAGAGATGGCGACAAGGCAACAAATGGATTCACACCGCTTGTTAATGTGTGACGAAGAAGAAGAAGAAAAAGGAGGCGGTGGAGGATGAGGGGAGTGCACGGTGAGACAGCCACTGGTTGAACAGCTGTATTGAGCCTCACACAGACCATGTCCTCCACTGAGCAGACACGCACAGACCTGGGCCGGGCGCTCTGTATCATCACCGGGGCCTCCAGAGGCCTTGGCCGGGCCGTAGCCAGGGAGATGTCTCGGCTGGTGAAGCCCGGCTCGGCGCTCGTCCTGGCGGCCCGCTCCGCTGATGATCTACGGGCTCTGAAGGTGGAGCTGGCCGAGTCGGAGGCGGGCAGAGCCGGCCTGGTGGTCGAGTGCGTGGTGGCGGATCTGGGTGAGGTGGGCGGGCTGGAGAGTGTTGTTAGAGCATCCGAAGAGGCCTTCAATGAACAAATGGACCACATCATACTGTTCAACAACGCCGGTAAGAGGAGACCTGTAGAGCGCGTCGCTGTGTAGACTACAGCAGGGCTCAGCATCACCCATCCTAACCCCTCACCCTAACCCTCTCACCAAAGGTGGCCAGCATCAGTATGGCCCACCGGATGCAGCAGATTACAAAATAATGTATTTGTATGTAGATGTATTTTTTTTTATGATTAATTATATTAATCTTAATTATATTATTGTGTGTGTATATGTATATATGTATTTGTGTATATATGTATGTGTGTGTATATATGTGCGTGTGTGTGTATATATGTGCGTGTGTGTGTATATATATATATGTGTGTGTGTGTATATATATATATGTATATACACACACACACACACACACACACATATATATATATATATATATATATATATATATATATATAT